>JAPKLW010004152.1:0-30147 GCA_026898455.1 Plectranthus barbatus
CAGCTGAGACAGTTCCATGATAAACTGTCGGTGTAGGCTGCAGCATAGGCACTAATAAGCATCTTATCTTGGATGGCTTGGTATGCTGGTGTGGGGCACACATTGATAAGGTCCTAAGTCGAGATCGATTCTTTTATCTGACATTAAAAGAATCTAGATCTCTATGGCTTGACGAGATCCTAAGCCTAAATGAAGGTACAGAAGTATATGCAGATTGTGTATTACTTTGAGTTGCAGTGAAAGGCTCTAGTTGGGCTTGTATATCTATATCTTGGGTAATAGCAGTTTGTATATGACTGTCTGGTACTGGAACTAGGTAACCACATCCAGTATAGGATTGACTAGCTTGTCAGAGCTTAAATTAATTAACGAATGTTTGTAACCATAAATGTGGGGATATACCGAGCCCATGCAACCCGTACCTCAAAACGTGGTAGCAAATAGGTAGGACAGTATTGATTCTCTGGTGGAATGAATCAATATTAATTAATTAATTATATTTTGGGTTGAATATGGGAATTAATTAATTGATAGGTCTTATTTGCTATTTACATTCTGGTCCCTGGTCTGGCCCATGAAACTCAAGCCCAATAGAAGTCCAGTATTTTCCTATAAATAGGCTTCAGTTCCTCATATCTCAACACACCACAAGATCATAAGTTGCACACAGCAAACCAGGTTTTGGGAGCTGTGGTGATCGACTAGATCTGAGAAACGAGGAGGAAATTCTGCTTCTCAACCGCGCAAGGAATCTGAAGGGAATCTTCACCAGATATTAAGATTGAGTTGGGATATAGATCAGAAGATCAAATCAAGAGGATTTCCTTTCTTCTCTCTCTCCTTGTTTTTCAAAAATAATTATTTATTTTCATAAGATTTAATTACTCAATCTGTTAGGGATTAAATCTTTGTGCGTGGGAAAGGATCAAGAGGAATCTCCACGCACTCGTTCATCAAGGTTCGCAATCCAGGTTTTCCGCATAAACCCCCTTATGAATATTCAATAGGAGCATGCTAGGATTAATCATAGGCATAGCAATTTATTTTTTATATTCCAATTAAAGATCTTTGGCAAACGGACTTCGTGATTCAGTTCACGAATCCCTTCAATAGGTATCAGAGCCAGGTTGAATTAATTGGCTCTATCGGAAAAATAATATTGCCCATGATTTCCATGATAATTATTATTGAATGATTGCATGGGTTTTATGGATTGTATGTACATGTTTTTCGTCCTCGTGGTTCACGGGTTAATCCGCCTTTTTATATGGATTCATTTTTCACCCACGAGATAAATCTATGGTTAGATTTAAATTTTTAGAATGTAATTAGATATTTCAAATGTAATCTTTTATTTTCAAAATTAAATCTGAAAAATGAAGAACACGAAGAACACGAAAATCGAAGAACACGAAGATCAAAGAACCGCACAATGCACGACGGCACCGGCACGACACAGGGCCGTGCACGGCGGCACGGCAGAGCACGCGCGCGGCTGCCACGGGGACGGTACAACCGCGCGGAAACCCTAGGGTTTCAAGGCACGGAGCGCGCGCGTCAGGCAGCCACCGCGCGGCCAAGACCAGCCAGGCCAGGTGCGGGGCACCAGGGGCGGCCGACGATGCGGGGGAGCGGAGCAGCAGGTGGCCGGGGACAGCGGCGGCGTACCCAGGGCGCGAGGCGCACGCGCTCGCGCTCGCGCTCGTGCAGCAGGCCTACGCACACGCCGGCGGTGCCTTCCCCTCCCTCGGTCGGCGTCAGCGGGAGAAAGGTGGTGGCGGCGGTGGCTCGAACGCCGGGGACGCGGGCTGGAGCGGCTGCGGAAGGGTGTGGCATGCAAACCAGAGGCGCGGCAAACCTTAGGGTTTGCGCGCAGTTCGTACGAGCTTCCGGTCATCTAGTTGCATGATTTCGGCGAGTCACGGAGGCCGACGGTGGAGAAGAAAGGTGAACGGCAGTTCGGGCGATGGTCGGGGCAAGCTGGGGCGGCAGCATTCGAAACGGGCAACAGCCGGAAGAGGCGGTATCGCAGACTGCAACCATGCACGTGCATGGCTGCTCTGCATGCCGGGAGCCCTCACGGCGGAAGCGAGTCGCCGGCGGGGGTGGTTTGCCGGTGGTGGCTCGTCGGGCCAAGTTCTCGCGGGCTATTGGGCTTGCAATGTGTGCCTAGGCCTGCGATTTGGTTAACAGGCACAGTTGTCCAATTTTCTGATGGATCAAATCTTGGAGGCCCAGATACTGAAAATAAATTCAGATCACAGTCCAAGTAGTGGGAGCCCGGTCGAAGATCTGTATAATTAATTCCAACTTGTAATAGTTAGAATTATTTATGGGGCCACGAGGATATTTTTTATTTGTTTTATTAGCTGTCTTCGCATGATATATGTGTTTAATTTAATTGCGCAGCATATAAGCATGTTGTAGATAATAGGAGCACGTTTACTGCTTTTATTTACAGCTTTAAAGCATGCTATGTAATTTATTTTGTGTAATTAATTATAACTATAAATTCGGGGTTCATGCTATGCATGATAGAATTTTAGCAATGTTATAATTATGGCTACATAAAATAATCTGTGCAATTGAACCTTATGAATTAAAAATTACTAAGCTCATAATTTAGTAAATGGTTATCACAGCTGAGACAGTTCCAGGATAAATTGTCAGTGTAGGCTGCAGCATACGCAATAATAAGCATCTTATCTTGGATGGCTTGGTATGCTGGTGTGGGGCACACATTGATAAGGACCTAAGTCGAGATCGATTCTTTTATCTGACATTAAAAGAATCTAGATCTCTATGGCTTGATGTGATCCTAAGCCTATATGAAGGTACAGAAGTATATGCAGATTGTGTATTACTTTGAGTTGCAGTGAAAGGCTCTAGTTGAGCTTGTATATCTGTATTTTGGGTAATAGTAGTTTGTGTATGACTGTCTGGTACTGGAACTAGGTAACCACATCCAGTACTGGATGGTGACATTCGCCGAGCAGCTCAAAAGGTTCATTATGCTAAAGTCCTGCAGGAAGATTAATTTCAAGCATAAGTGAAAAGGTTTGAGTGGATTGACTCAGGAATATAAGATTTTTATAAATTAAATAGCTTGTGAGAGCTTAAATTAATTAACGAATGTTTGTAACCTTAAATGAGGGGATATACCGAGCCCATGCAACCCGTACCTCAAAATGTGGTAGCAAATAGGTAGGACAGTATTGATTCTCTGGTGGAATGAATCAATATTAATTAATTAATTATATTTTTGATTGAATATGGGAATTAATTAATTGATAGGCCTTATTTGCTATTTGCATTATGGTCCCTGGTCTGGCCCATGAAACTCAAGCCCAATAGAAGTCCAGTATTTTCCTATAAATAGGCCTCAGTTCCTCAGATCTCAACACACCACAAGATCATAAGTTGCACACCGAAAACCAGGTTTTGGGAGCTGTGGTGATTGACTAGATCTGAGAAACTAGGAGGAAATTCTGCTTCTCTACCGGGCAAGGAATCTGAAGGGAATCTTCACCAGATATTCAGATTGAGTTGGGATACAGATCAGAAGATCAGATCAGGAGGATTTCCTTTCTTCTCTCTCTCCTTGTTTTTCGAAAATAATTATTTATTTTCATAAGATTTAATTCCTCAATCTGTTAGGGATTAAATCTTTGTGCGTGGTAAAGGATCAAGAGGAATCTCCGTGCACTCGTTCTTCAGGGTTTCGCAATCCAGGTATTCCGCATAAACCCCCTTATGCATATTCAATAGGAGCATGCTAGGATTAATCATAGGCATAGCAATTTATTTTTGATATTCCAATTAACGATCCTTGGCAAACGAACTTCGTGATGTAGTTCACGAATCCCTTCAGGACCAACTAGTAGTATCAGAGCTGTTAGTCCTTACAGGCTGGTCGTTTTACGTCGCTTATGACCAGATCTATTTCCTTGCACTCGTTTCTTCCTGATTTAGCTCGGGTACATCATGATGATGAACATCACCAAGCTTCCCAAGTACTCAACAGGAAATTCAACAAGTCGAAGAAGAGGTCACCTATCATGTTGAAGAATATTCGCAATAGATGGTTGAGGTGATAGCTAATGGACTGCTAAAGTTCACAAAGGTCAACTCCCAACTTGGAGGAACCGATGGTCCTAAAATCGTTGACAAGACGTACGTTGAATGGATGGCTGAAGATTAAGCTCTGGCACATCTTGAACCAATGGCCTACGAACTGATATTGGCATCTCTACTTGAAGCATTGGCTGAAGATGCCTTGGAATATGATAATGCCAAAGAAGTTTGGGATTTTCTTTGTACTCTATGCTAAGAAGCTGATCAAATGAAGCGCAACAATGGAAATATAAAATCAATGGAAACTAGATTCAATGCGATCATCTTCGAACATAAAAACTTGGGGAGAGAGTACACTATTGCTGATCTCAATGCAAAAATCCTCTAAAAAATGCCCAAGGAGGACTGGTGTTAAGACTACCAGTTTATAAGACTACCAGTTTAAAGGAGAAGGATTTGTCCAAGAAGTTGACCAAGGATGTATTTGACCAATTATAGGCACATGAATGGGACATCCAGATGGTCAACAAGAATGAAGTAGTACGAACTACCAATTCACCAACTTCTAATGTTGAGGATGCTGCCTTCTTCGTAAAAAGGGATTTCCAAAGGAGACCAAAGAATGCTTCTACAACATCATAGTCTCATAAGAAGGAAGAGGAGAATTCAGTTGCTGAATTGGAGGAGCAGATGAGAAAACTTACCAAGCTCATTGTGAGAGCGAAGGAAAAAACTTAAAGCTCACACGGAGATTATCAGAAATTCAATGAAAGAGAACCAAAAGAATATTTTTGGTGCAATTCTCCCAACCACCTCAAATATGATTGCCCTCTGGTTGATAAAGAGAAGAGAGAAAGATTGAGGAAATTTTTCGAGAAGAGAGCTTTTAAAGCTGTTGCCAAAGCTATGCTCTCCAAGACTGAAGTACCTGACATTCTTGACAATGATGATGGTTATTACTCATTGGATGACGAGTCGGAGGAGGAAGTTCTACTTGTCTTCATGGTTGCGATAGGAGACGATGCTTCAGACGAGGAAACTAAAAATCCAAGAACTGCAGAACTGGTAACTAATTCTCAACTAGTTTTTAGTTCTTCTACATGCAAAATTGAGGACACTGAATCTCTTAGGAGATTCAGATGATGTTTCCCTCGAATATCTCTCAAAAGAATTTGCCAAATTTCATGAATTAAATATTTTTTACTTAGTGAAAACACCTCACTGAAATTTCAAGTTTCCACTTTGACCGATGAGATTGAAAATTTTAGGTCACATTGTGAGGAACTGATAAAATTGAGAGAACATTCCCTTTTTCTTAAAAGTTTTAAAATTATTTTTAAGGAATGTGAATCTTTGAAATCTAAAATTGCTAACGAGGAAAAATTTCATTTCTCACTTTATTCGAGCACGAGCAAAACTGAAGAAGCTCTGAAAGCTCAAAGAGATCCCTATGACAAATTAGGGATAGGTTTGACGAAAATAATTTGAGCATTCACGCATCTAGTTCTGAAATTGGAAATTCTAGTTTTGAGGTGAAGTTGTAAGGCAAAGGTGTAAGGCAAAGGGGTAGCTCAAATTGGCAAAAAACCGATCGATCAGGTTAAGGGCAAAAACTCTGTTCCTAGACTTAAAATAACTCAGTTCCCAAATTGAATAAACATCAACCTAAAAGGAACTCAAATTTGTCTAAGGAATCGGTGAAGCAATATGTTCCAGTTCCTAGGTAGCCAGTTCCACGGGCGGATTATTGAAATCCGTGATACTTCGATCATAACTTGTATGAGAAATGGATTCATCCAAGTAGGAGGAACAACTACTTGAGGTCTGAGCCCAACAAGATTTCATTTTCAAGGGCTAGGAAGAATACTCACCCGGGATCAGTTTTTTGAGACTCTTTCAAGAGACCAGTTCTCAAGAAGAGTTTGCACACATCAACTACTCCTTGTGCATCGCATTCAAATAACATTCATTATTAAGCAACCTCTACTTCAACTCTATCAGACATCTATCAAAGCACAAACTAATTGAAAGTTTTCCCCAAACTAGATTCAAGAAGGACGGTATTTGCGGAGCGTGCTAGCTTGGAAAGAAACGAAAGCTTCATTCAAGAATCATCCAGTTACTGCAAGCAACGACAGGATTCTGGAATTGCAGCACATGGATTTGTTTGGACCAGTTAAGCCACCCACGGTCAGAGGAAGAAGATATACTCTTGCGGTTGTTGATGACTACTCGAGACACACATGGGTGAGGTTGCTGACAACTAAAGATGAAGTTGAAACCAAGCTTCCAGAACTGATTATGAGGGTTTAGAATGACAAAGGAGTAACTGTGTTGAGAAAAAGGTCAGATAATTGAACTGAATTCTGCAACGGTCCATTAATGGATATATACGCAAATATTGGAATTACTCATGAAAGATCCACTCCAAGAACTCCTCAACAGAATGGCCTTATTGAGAGAAGAAACAAAACACTCAAAGAAACAGTGAGGACCACGCTTGTAGAAGCCAATTTAGATGAAGGTTTTTGGGGAGAAGCTCTGATGACTGCTTGTTATGCCTTCTACGAGGTCTACCATGGTCGTAAGCCTTCTACTGCTCATCTACGTGCTTTTGGTTCACCATGTTATGTTCACAATAGCGAAAAATCAAAACTGAATAGTTTAAGTCCCAAAGCTGATGAAGGGGTGTTCCTTGGTTATGGACACCCTTCGCGCAAGGGATATTGGGAATTCAATAAGACTTCGGGACTTGTGGAGATAACATGTAATGTTGAATTTGATGAGTCTGTTTTAGTGTGCAGGATCTTAAAAGAACTGGAGCTAGACAATAGATAGATCAAGAAAGTCAATGAGAAAATGATTAATGATAATGATGATACTTGCCCAGTTTCTTAGACTAGATCAATAAATGAAATGTCTTGTTCACCAGTTGGCATGGCTAGATTGCAACCAACCAAAGGGGCCCATAATGCTATAGAACTTGCTAAGGCCTTGGATTCCATAACCATAAATACAAGAACAAATCAAGGGGGAATTCCAACTGGAAATGCTGAAACTGAAAATGCTCAACCTGAAGAAATCATTCTAGAAGATAAAGAACTAGAAATTGAAGAAAGAAAAACTGGAGAAGAAGGAATGAAGGAAATCAATATTTCAGTTTCTATATAAAATCCACTTTTGGAAGATCAACTTTGAAGAGAGGAAGAACTAGTTTTAGATTCTTCACTAACTTCAGTTCCAATTTTAGGAAATGATTTTCAAGGTTCTTCTACTCAACCAATCGAAGTCAGCCAGCTCCAGAAGCCAAGATGGTTGAGATATCAACCTGAAGATGCAGTTTTGGATAATATTGCAAATCATGTTCCCACGGGCCAGGGAAATGCTTTCATGACGTGCTTTATCTCTCAGTAATTAGAACCGACGAAGATCAAAGATTCCTTGCAGTCGATAGATTGGATCAATGCGATGCAAGAGGAGTTAGAATAATTCACTCGCAATAATGTGTGGTATTTGATAGATAGACCAACACACCGATCAGTTATGGGAACCAAATAGGTGTTCAAGAATAAGCGAGATGAAACTGTCACAATCATGAGGAACAAAGCTAGATTGGTTTCTAAAGGATATGCACAGTGCGAGGGCAAAGATTACGATGAGACATTTGCACCAGTTGCAAGACTAAAGGCCATTCGATTGTTTTTGGCTTATGCTACACATCATAATTTCACAGTTTTTAAGATGAATGTGAAAAGTGCATTTCTCAATGGGTAACTTAAAGAAGAAGTATATGTTGAATAGCCCTCAGGTTCGAGGAAGGCAATCAAGTTTATAAACTGAGGAAAGCTTTATATGAGATGAAGCAGGCACCCAGAGCGTGGTATGAGACACTTTCCCTGTTTTTTCTCAATAATGGATTTGAGAAAGGAAAAAAAGAACATAACTCTATTCAGAATTAAGGATGAAAATGATATCTTGTTAGTCTAAATTTATGTCGATGATATCATCTTTTGTTGCAAGAACTTGGAGCTATGTGAGAAATTTGCCCAATTAATGCAAAGGAACTTTTAGATGAGTATGATGGGAAAGATAACATATTTCCTCGGTCTACAAGTGATACAAACTGAAGGAGAAATTTTCATCAACCAAAGGAAATACACCAAGGATTTGATCAACAAGTTTTGCCCAGAGAAAACTAAAGCCTTGAGGATTCCTATGAGACCCAGTTCTTAGATCAACCTTGATGAACAAAGAGAACCAGTTAACCCAACAAGCTACAGAGGAATCATCGGATCATTGTTATATCTGACCCCAAGCAAGCCGAATATCTCCTATGCTGTTGGAGTTTGTGCAAGATTTCAAGTCAGTCTTAAGAAATCGCACATGGAAGCTGCCAAGAGGATTGTGAAATACCTAAAAAGATCTTAATCCTTAGGTATATGGTATCCCAAAACTAACGAACTGATTTGAAATGGTTATTCAGATTCAGATTTTAGAGGCTACAGAATAGATCAAAAGAGCACAAGTGAAACTTGCCAGTTCTTAGGCCATAAACTAATTAGCTGGTTATGCAAGAAGCAGCATTCTCTAGCTACGTCCACCACCGAATCTGAATATGTAGCCGCTGCTAGTTTTTGTGCTCAAGTGCTTTAGATTAAGCAACAATTGCTAGATTATGATGTGAAAACTGGATGTGTGCTTATATATTGTGATATTAGCAGTGTAATGTGCATTACCAAAAATGTAGTTCACCATTCGAGGATAAAGCACAGAGATATTCGTCATCATTTTATCAGGGATCATGTGGAGAAAAAAAGATATATCTATGGAATACATCAAAACAGATTATCAGTTGGCAGATATCTTCACCAAACCTCTGGCAGAAACTAGATTCAAAGAATTATGTCTCTAACTTGGTTTACTTGAGTTTGATGAAATTTCAATTGAAGAGGAGTAGATGCGGATTAAAATTGAGTCATACCTCTGAATTTTCAGTTTTTGGTTCTCACTCTCAGTTTTCAGTATTTGGATTTCATACTAAACCATTTCCTATCTCGAATGGTATCACTGAAGGTACTGAAATTCGAAAATTAGCTCCTATTTTTTGTTTGGATTTTAGTCAAGAAAGGTTGTGGAATTAAACCGAGTCCAATCTCTCGATTTAGGAACTAAAAAACTTGATTGAAAATTATGTTTTTGGATCTAGAGGTGGGATATTTGAATTTAAATTATAACATTTCTCACAAGCTTCATTAAATGCAAGGCATCCGAGGATCAATCTGGAAGTAACACATGTCGAGACCCACTCCCCCACATACGACTGTAGCAGGCAGGTCAATATGTGCCATCTCCCAACCGTTGATCATGTTTAAATGAAGCAATCTTGATCGTCCAGTCTGCCGTTCGAATTCTTTAAATAGGCAAAGGGTTTCTCGCATTAATTCCTACTGTCATTTTTCCTCTGCAAATATTTGAAACCCTCTCGAGAACTCAAAAGCATTAAAGTTGTCCCAAACATACATTCCCACATTTATTCACCAGCATTCAATATCTAAGAGAACAGCTGCAGAGAATCTCAAGCACGCCGAACTTGTCAAACTGGCAAAGGGTGAAGAATCGGCTGCAAATCTGACAATGGAATAGCGGAGGGCTCCCCAGATCAAAAAGAGAAGACCCTACTTTGGGAGGAAGCTAATAAAGTGTGCGCAGACTCTCGTCTAGTGGAGAAACTGAAAAATGAGGAATTCATATACTACTTGACTGTATATCCTAAACAGTTCCATCCGTTTATGAAGGATGAGTTCAATGAAAATGTTGTGATTTCCATAGATGAAAGATCCTTCACCACCACCATAGTCAGAGTACCAATAGAATTTCACCCCAGTTGCTAAACAAACTATTTAAGTTAAAGAACAATAGCACAAATGTTGCCACTTACCGATATGGAATTAAAGAGGACATGGAAGAACATTGGAGAAACTGGGAGAAGCCATCTGTCAAAACTAGCTGGAAAGTCACCACAAAAACTTCAAAACTGGATAGCTTCTACAAATTCTTGGGGGATATTGCCATTTAGATGCTTCAGTGTGAAGTGGGATCACACTCCGAACTGAGCAAGAAGAAGTACTGCGCTTTTATGGCTATCGGTAATAAGATATGTGGAAACTTGGCTAAATTTTTGAACGAATATTAGAAAATGTTAAGAGAAACTCCACCTTTCCCAGTAAGGGAGTTTTTTCCACTGGAGTCAGTTTTGGACTAAAAATTGGTTTTCTGATTGAAAAACTTGTGCGATCATTAGATGAAGGTAAAACATTGTTAGCCACAGACTTCATTCCCCCCGACAACGATACTCAAGAAATCCTCAGTAGTGAAACTCAGAGAACTGAAACTAAGAAGGAGGACAACTTCGAGCAAACGATGAAAGATCTGCCACACTTACCTGTAGGGTTTTACCGTGAACCGAATCACCAAAACCAAATGAACCGGACCGTTTATGGTTATTGTTCATAAAACATTCATAAACCCTAAGCATGCTCCTATTGAATTTAATGCATGGATAAAGAATTATTTACCTTAATTCCGTAGTCTCAGAAACGATCTTTCGTGTTTGTATTCCAAGATTCAGAATCAACCACGCGATATAATTAAATCTGCGGAACAAGAAATTAGAAATCTAATTTCTTGATTTAATAATGATCAAAAAAGACAGAGAGAAAGAATTGGGAGTTGTTCTTCAGATTAGATCTTCAGATCTGTTTCGCGGTGCATTCAGATCTGCTACTGGTGAGGATCCCACATGTCTGTATTTGAGCAGGACCAGAATTCGAAAATTCTCCTCCTCTCTCCTTGAAGTCGGCGCCCACCTCTCTCTCTCACTAGGCTTTCAATTTTTCAATTGTGTTACAACTTGTGAGGGAGAGTTGTCTATTTATAGACCTAGGGTTGCAAACCCTAATGGGCTCCTGGGCTCAATTCAGCACACTTTCCTTGGGCCAGACCTGGGACCTAATGCAAATAATAAAGTGGGCCTATGAATTAATTAATTCCCATGTCCACAACCCAGGAAACAATTAATTAATTAATATTAATTCTTTTTCACCACAGAATTAATACTGACCTACCCCTTTATTACCACGTTATGAGAACGGGCTGCATTAATTGAGAATCCCCATATTTAAGATTACCGGACATTCATTAATCAATCGGAGCCTCTGACAAGCTCTAACTACAATTAATTAATATCTTATAATTCCTTAGTAGTACCACTCAATCCTTATCACTCGTACCTGAACTTAATCAGCCTACAGGACTTTGGCACGGTGAATGTTATTGAGCTCCTCAGGGAATATCCCCATCCTATTACTCGGATATGGTTACCTAAACCCAGTCTCAGGCGGTACTACACGAACTGCTGTTACTCAAGATGCGGATATACGAGCACGTTACTTAGGCTCTCCACCATAGCATGTCAAAGCAACAGTCAACCCGTGCAAACCCCTGAACTTTTGTTAGGGTTTTGACTCAATCAATATAAAGAGATCTTGTATTTGTTGATGTCAGATAGACGAATACATCTCACTGTTGTCCATCAATACGCCACATCTGCATACCAGCATGTCAAGTAACCAAGACAGACTACTTATTCCGACGATGCCGTAGCAATCCGGACAAACGTATCCTCATACGCTGTCTCGGCTGTGATTAGGTTTATGTCTCACTATGTCAAGTGATCATACTATCTTCTGCAATCTACAACACGCCGTATGATCGTCCCAATCAGTGAGACAAGAGGATACCATTGTTCACTCATGTAGTTTGTTTAACAGATAGGAGAATTAAACCGTTGTATACTTATTATAATAAATTCTTTCAGTATACAAAACCCATCAATCTCCCACTTATACTCAAAGCACGACTAAGCTATTACCGAGTATACAGTCCGTCTATCTAGTCTGCTGTCTCTTTAATCACTGTCAGTGGTCGGCATCCACCTCAGACGCTCACGAATATGTCTTTCGTAAACTTTCTGCGGCAAGCTCTTTGTAAATGGATCAGCAAGATTGTCAGCAGTGTCAATCTTCTTAATTTGCACATCGCCCCTCGATACGATTTCTCGTATGATATGGTACTTTCTCTCTATGTGTTTGCTTGCCCTATGAGACCGCGGTTCCTTTGAGTTTGCCACTGCACCAGACTTATCACAATAAATTGTGATGCTCCTCGGCAAACTTGGAATCACACCCAACTCTAAAAGTTAGTTCCTGAGCCATACCCCCTCTTTCGAGGCGTCGGAGGCGGCGACATATTCCGCCTCCATGGTGGAGTCAGCAACGCATTTCTGCTTTAGGCTCCTCCAAGATACAGCTCCACCTCCCAAGGTAAACACATATCCTAAGGTCATTTTCTTCTCATCCTGGTCCCCTTGGAAATCCGAGTCTGTATAACCCACAGGGCACAAATCCTCACTTTGATAAACTAGGCAATAATTTCTAGTTCTCTTCAAGTACTTGAGGATGTGCTTTACAGCAGTCCAGTGCGCCTGTCCAGGGTTAGACTGATATCTTGCTACCATGCCAACGGCATAACAAATATCAGGCCTAGTACACAGCATCGCATACATGAGACTACCCACCGCTGAAGCGTATGGTACAAGACTCATCTCGCCTTTCTCCCGCTGTGTCTGAGGACACTGCCCACTAGAAAGATGAACGCCATGACAGAAAGGCAGCAAACCTTTCTTGGCGAGTTGCATGCCGAACCGGGCAATCACAGTATCCACATAGGATGCCTAGGATAAGCTCAATATTCTTCTCTTACGATCTCGTAAGAACTTAATCCCAAGAATGTAGCCAGCTTCTCCCAAATCCTTCATTTGGAACTGTTCGGATAACCAAACCTTAATTTCGGACATCACTCCCTCGTTGTTTCCAAATAGGAGTATGTCATAAACGTAAAGTGCAAGGAAAACCACGCTCCCACTGACACAAAGTCGGTAAACACAACTTTCGTTTTCCAACTGTGCAAATCCAAAGGATTTAATCACATCATTGAAACGTAAGTTCCACGACCTTGAAGCTTGCTTAAGTCCACACAAGGACTTCTTAAGCTTCCAGACAAGATGTTCTTCGCCCTTGCGTATGTAACCCTCGGGTTGCTGCATATAGATGTCCCTACCTTCTTCAAGGTAACCGTTTAGAAAAGCAGTTTTGACATCCATCTGCCATATCTCGAGGTCCATATGCGCAGCTATGGCAAGGAGTATCCGGATGGACTTGAGCATAGATACGGATGAATAGGTTTCGTTATAGTCAATGCCCTCTTTCTGACTATAACCCTTTGCCACCAGCCTGGCCTTAAAAGCCGTAACTTTTCCATCTGCCCCTTTATTTCTCTTATATACCCATTTGCACCCTATGGCCCTAAAGCCATCCGGCAAATCAGTTTTCTAGTATACATCCATAGCAGTTATGGATTCAATTTCAGAATCCATGGCGACGCCATTTGGCAACATCCTTGTCCTGCACTGCCTCTTCGTAAGTCAGTGGGTCAGAGTCCTCATGTCTGTCTTCCGGGCTCAAGTCCGAAGACTCACCCACGAACATGTACCTTTCCGGCTAGAAAATAACTCTCCCACTACAACGAGGCATCAGTGCCGTGTCAGTAGTAGGTGCAGTAACTTGTGGTTCTGCACCATGCATTGAAGAATGTGTCTGTGGTGTTGTACATCTCACAGGTGCACCCACATCTACACGTTCCCCTTCCCTTGGAATCGCATTCTCGTTTTCAATTTCTTGAAGAAAGATATCACTCCTTGACCTGTGATTACTCACATACTCGTCCTCCAAGAATCTAGCGTTGGTGCTAACAACGACTCTTTGACTCTCAGGACAGTAAAAGTAACCACCTTTCGTTTGCCTGGGATACCCTATGAACAGCATTACTTTTGACCTACTTTCTAAGTTATCATATTCCTTCGACAGTACGTGTGTCGGACAGCCTCATACTCTAAACTTGCACAAACTAGGTTTGCGACCAAGGAAGAGCTCAGAAGGCATCTTAGGAACTGATTTAGAAGACACCACATTTAGCAAATAAGCTGTTGTTTCCAATGCGTAGCCCCAAAACGAAATTGGTAAGTTTGCATAACTCATCATTAATCTTACCATCTCTAGAAGAGTCCTATTTCTTCTTTCAGCCACACCGTTTTGCTGGGGAGTACCCGGTGCAGTCCACTGGGATGTAATCCCGTTTTCTAACAAATATTGCAGGAACTATTTACCGAGGTATTCGCCACCGCGGTCAGATCGCAATGACTTGATAGTTGTCCCGACCTTCTTTTCTACCTCAGCCTTGAGCTCTTCGAATTTTTCAAATCATTCACACTTGTAGCGAAGCAGGTAAACATATCCGTACCTTGAGTAATCATCAATGAAAGTGACGAAGTACTCGTACCCTCCATGAGCCTGTGTGGACATCGGTCCACATAAGTCAGAATGGATCAATTCCATCACTTCCTCTGCTCGAGACTGACTAGCCTTAAAAGGCCTAGTTGACATGTTGCCCTCGATGCAGGATTCGCAGACTTGATAAGGTACAGCCCGGACTAAGTCCAATGTACCGTCATCTGCAAGTCTTTGAATCCGCTTCAAGCTGATGTGACCCAGTCTCAAGTGCCAGAGATATGTAAGATCCTCATCAGAAGAAGTAAGTTTTCTCTTTCTAGGATTATCAATAACGGATGAATTACATGCAATACTCGCGGAAGACTTATGATTACAGTTAACAACATAGAGAGAATTATTCAGCATCCCACGACAGATAATACCGTTATTACCAATGATAGAAACACCACTATCAAAAATAAATGAATATCCATCAACATAAAGTTTGGAAACTGAAATAAGGTTTCGCCGAAAATCCGGCACGTACAAAACATCTCTCAAAGTTAAAACAGAATCATCAAAGTACAAGGTGAAATCTACAATGGCAGCTGCACTCACTTGTGCTGCGTTCCCCATTGAGATGGTAACCTCATTATTCTTCAGCACCCTCCTCGATGTGAACCCCTGCAAAATGTAACAAACATGATCAGTAGCTCCAGTATCCACTACCCAAGAATGAGTAGAAACCGATGCTAAACATGTTTCCGTTACAAATGCAAATGATGTACCTTGTCCCTTGCTTCTGCATGCGCTCTTACTTGAAGTGACACCAACCCTCTTCATCTCATTTGACCTCCTCTTGCACACAGTATGAACCACATCTTTCAATGTGCTCAAACTATGCTCAAGATCTAATAACTCAGAATCCCATGAAGGTACGAAAGATTGTCCTGCTATGAGATCAGTGAGCAACTCTTTGAAAGAGTACTCACTTCTCTTAGCTACATCCTTCTTAAAGTCATAGAATGAAAGTGGTAAAGAGTTCAGGATTATATCGATCTTAGCCCGATCACTGATACATCCACCTTCATGTGTGAATCATTTCATGGTGTTATCCATGATCGTCACATGCAGTGTCACCGAACTGCCAACAACCATTCTCTTACAGACAAGGTTTTTCACGAGATCACAGTTGATAGTTCGTTCCACTTCGCCATACGTAGCCACTAAGTCCATCCAGATCGTAACAGAGCTACAATAGCCCATGTACTTGAGCTTAAGTTCTCTAGACAGGTTATCCGAGATTAACTTGTTAGTAAAATCTTCAGATGCTACCCATCTATCATAGAACTCCTTCTCACGTCTAGAGACTTTATGGTAAAGTGGGGCAAGTGGCATCATAGTAAGAACAAACATGTGTTGCTTAGTCAGGAGAATATACTCAATGCAGTATCTCCATTCATGGAAGTTTGGACCAGTTAGAGGATTGAGAGCAAGTAAATGATCGACAGTAGACATAGACATATCTGAAACAATAAAGAATCTTAAAAAAGAACATACATGTAGAACTTCGAAAACAAATGCATTGAAAACCTTTTAATAAATCAAATACAAATGTCTTCCACTAATTGCCCAAGAGTTCCCACCGCAAGCTACACTCGTAGACGTTTACGATGTCACCCTCAATCAGAACTGCGGGTTTTAAGCCCCAATCCATTTAATTTCACTAACATGCCATGAAGCTTTTGACACTAGAAATTAATAATTAGTGAAAACCTTAGACCAAGCCATCTCTCAAGAACAGGGATGCAATTCTTGCATTATATTCTAAGATGCTTCTAAGCAATTAACGACAAATTTAACTCCGACCAAAAGAGAAAGTTTAGCATTGCACGTAACCATATCGCACAACCCTTAAAGCTTTTGTTATCTATAATTTAAATCAATCCTAGAATACTTGTGAAAGAGATCTACGCAAGTTACACTCGTAGACATTTACGCAAAACCCTCCCACTATTCACATGATTTAAATTGTTTGTCTAGAAATCCCAACAACCGTACCCATGCACCTCTAGGAACTAGCAAGCTACACTCGTAGACGTTTACTAGAATGAGAGATACACTTACAGTCTAGGACCGCTTCGTGGAGGTCTATTGATTTTAATTAAAAAATATGCTTAGTATTTTTCTTTTAAAAGGTTTCTTATATGCGCACATATAATTTCTTTGTTATTATATTTTCCAAATTATTGCATGTAATTAAAAAAGACCAAAAATTCCCAAAATATAATCCAACAAAAGAAATTAATCACACAAGCATGCTTGGAAAGCTGTAAATAATAAAAGCGATAAAACATGCTTTTCCTATTATCTACACATGCTTAATAGCGCACATAAATTAAAATACATATCATACGAGGACAATTAAGACAAACAAAAATTCCTTGTGGCCCCACAAAATAGAAAAAATAAATTCTATCTATTACAATTTGAATTTTGAATTATTTGGATAAGTCCAAATCTTTTCAAATCTTCCAGGGCCTTCAAATCTTCAATCACCAAATCTTTTGGGATTTAGGCCTTTGTGATCTGTTGATTTACCCTAGCCCTAATGCAAACCCTAGGGTTTACACAGGATTGTACAAACCACCAAAACACGAGCCAACACCGCAGGGACAGCAGCCGCCGACGACAGCCACCGCTGCCGCTCGCTGCCGACCGCCTGTGCGCGTGCGCAGCGCATTTCTGCGCGGGCCGCCTCGCGCTCACGGCCGCGCCGCCTGTGCCGTCGCCGGTCCTAGCTCGCGCGCCAGCCGCCGCCACTGCCGGCCGCCCGCACGCGCCTCCGTCGTGTCTGTCTTTGCTCTTCATCCTCGACCCGTCCAATTACAGATTTTGAAAAAATAAAATTTCTATTCTATTACAATTTTCAAATCAATACTAATCACGAATTTTCTCGTGATATTACAAAATTAATTCAGCCCTACACGAATAAGCCACCGCGGGCTGAATTACACGGGTTGCCACGAGGAACAAGAACCATCCACGACATTCATAAAATTCAAACATGCATAACGAATTCATTATGAACAATAGAGCCATAAAATAGTACCTGGCTTTGATACCAATTGTAGGGTTTTACAGTGAACCGAATCACCAAAACCAATTGAACAGAACCGTTTATGGTTATTGTTCATAAAACATTAATAAACCCTAAGCATGCTCCTATGGGATTTAATGCGTGGATAAAGAATTATTTACCTTAATTACGTAGTCTCAGAAATGAACTTTCGCGTTTGTATTCCAAGATTAAGAATCAACCACGCAATATAATTAAATCTGCGGAACAAGAAATTAGAAATCTAATTTCTAGATTTAATAATGATAGAAAAAGACAGAGAGAAAGAATTAGGAGTTGTTCTCCAGATTAGATCTTCAGATCTGTTTCCCGGTGCGTTCAGATCTGCTACTGGTGAGGATTCCACAGATCTGTATTTGAGCAGGACCAGAATTCGAAAATTCTCCTCCTCTCTCCTTGAAGTCGGCGCCCACCTCTCTCTCTCACTAGGCTTTCAATTTTTCAATTGTGTTACAACTTGTGAGGGAGAGTTGTCTATTTATAGACCTAGGGTTGCAAACCCTAATGGGCTCCTGGGCTCAATTCAGCACACTTTCCTTGGGCCAGACCTGGGACCTAATGCAAATAATAAAGTGGGCCTATGAATTAATTAATTCCCATGTCCACAACCCAGGACAAAATTAATTAATTAATATTAATTCTTTTTCACCACAGAATTAATACTGACCTACCACTTTATTACCACGTTATGAGAACGGGCTGCATTAATTGAGAATCCCCATATTTAAGATTACCGGACATTCATTAATTAAACAGAGCCTCTAACAAGCTCTAACTACAATTAATTAATATCTTATAATTCCTTAGTAGTACCACTCAATCCTTATCACTCGTGTCTGAACTTAATCAGCCTGCAGGACTTTGGCACGATGAATGTTATTGAGCTCCTCAGGGAATGTCCCCATCCTATTACTCAGATATGGTTACCTAAACCCAGTCTCAGGCGGTACTACATGAACTGTTGTTACCCAAGATGCGGATATACGAGCACGTTACTTAGGCTCTCCACCATGGCAAGTCAAAGAAACAGTCAACCCGTGCAAACCCATGAACCTTCGTTAGGGTTTGGACTTATTCAATATAACGAGATCTTGTATTTGCTGATGTCAGACAGACGAATACATCTCACTGCGGTCCATCAATACGCCACCTCTGCGTACCAGCATGTCAAGTAACCAAGACAGACTACTTATTCCGTCGATGCCGCAGCCATCCGGACAGACGTATCCTCATACACTGTCTCGGCTGTGATTAGGTTTATGTCTCACTAGGTCAAGTGATCATACTGTCTTATGCGATCTACAACACGCCGTATGATCGTCCCTATCGGTGAGTCAAGAGGATACCATTGTTCACACATGTAGTTTGTTTAAGAGATAGGAGAATTAAACCGTTGTATACTCATTATAATAAATGCTTTCAGTATACAAAACCCATCATTACCAACCTTGGAGAAGTGACCAGCAAAAAGTAGAAATTGGCGTCTCAAATTGAGAAAGGCCAAGGCACACCCAACAACGGGAGAGGTGATGCTTTTGCAAGAAGAATGATTCTAATTATTGTGAAGAAAACAAGATAATGCCAAACTGAAGAAAATTTTAAAGGAAGCACAGAAGAAGTGAACAGAAAAAATGTCTAAGAAAATGAGGATGGAAGAAAAGAAGAAGCAGGAGGAAGCTAGGAGAGCTAAGAAGGCAAAGGCGAAGGCTGTGGAGAAGTCTAAGAAGAGGAAGGGGGATGACTTTGATCCCACAAAGATGAATCCCAAGAAGAAACTGGAGTTTAGGGAAAGAGTTGTTACTGTTTTTCCCCATCCTTTGTCAAAGTTAACTTTCGATACACTCTACAGGGAAGCAACTGAACAAGAATGAGTTTTTGAGGAACAAAGAACTGTATAAATTTTTGTTTATCTGGAAATTATTGCAACTGAGAAAGGGGCGACCAACCCTAAACAACTGACGAAGAAATCTTCTGAGATTGTTATGGACGTGCAAGGGGGTTCCACACCTTCTCAAGAGGAAGTGTTGGTCGCACAAGGGGGCGCCAACACATCTGCTGAAGAAACAAGGGCGACAACCCTTGTAAAACTGGCGGAATAAAAAACTGGAACCACCTCCCCTGGTTCAAAACTGAAAACTTCTATGGGACGTAAAACTGGCAAAAATGATATCGATTATCCCTTAACCTCTTCGGATGTCTCATCTTCAGTTAAAGATTCAGAAGACCTCATTGGTCTAAATGAAGTTTTCAACTTTACAAAGGATAAGCAAGGAAGATGGAGACATCATCTATGTGACAAGATGGAGAAGGAGTAGATTAACAAGCCAAATCAGTTTGCTACCTACAGAATCCCATTGTGCGGGCTGCCACACCCTGAATTTACAGCCAAAAGGCTTAGAAACCGGTGCCCACCCATTGTTGAAAAGGATGTTGGGAATTCCAATCTGATTCCATGTGCTGCAAAGACCTCGGAGAAAGTTGAAGAGAAAGACACTGAGGAAGCCATGCTGCTATATCTTGATATTCTTGAAGAGCACATAGCATGATTGTCATTGATCTAAAAGCTGATTTTGGAAGATGGAGAAGATTTGATATAGTGAAGCATGAATCGGATGAAGAAGAAGGTCCAATCATGCAGGCAAGGCTAGGCCGAAGGTCAAAAGAAGTTTGGGCTAAGGAGTGGAGTTGCCAAACTGAAGGAAGATAATTGACAGTGGAGCAAACTAGACAAAGGCTGCTCATTATTCAAGCTTATCGACTCCAAACTTTGCCTTCAAGGGAGAAAAATAGACTACCTCCAACTGACTTTGTCTACATTTCAGAAACTCCAATTCCTGCCTAGGGTCCTCATGAAGAAGAATTGCAAGCTACTAAACCAACTCCTAAAGATTATCAAAGCATTATCGCTGCAAAACTGGAGAAGGAATGAAGATTGCAGCCTATCAAAGGAGATTGGAGGAAGAGATGGAGAGGGCCAAATTGGAACTGACATCTGCGGAACTTGAAAAGGTGGAAATGGAGCAGGTTGTTTTTCTATCTCATGAACTGACTTTGATTTCTACTACTGAGAAGACAACCAAAGCAATTCAAATGATTCAAGGGCATTCTTATCAACTACGAGAGGTTGCAAAACTCATTCAACGATGCTTGTTCGTGAACAAATTCATGCTCCATCTAGCGGAAGAAGAAGCTTCAAAGAAAGCTGAAGAAGAGGCTGAAAAGTTAAGCCAAGAACTGACCGACGAAGAACAGAAGCAAGAAGACTCATCAACGTATGTCTTGAAGATCCAATCATTAAAGAGCTGGAGGATAAACCTTCAAATCAAGCCACAACCTGTTCTTCCCAATCTTCCATTATATCTGAGGTCAAATACTTTGTCCAATCCTAACTGGAGGTTATCAGGCAAGAAACTCAAGAGGTAAAGGCAAAACTGGAAGAGAAAGAGTTGAAAGATGCCCAGACCATAGAGATTGTCTCCTCCCTTAAGCTGACAATGACAACCCTATTTGATGTTGTTAAAAAGGGGAAAGAAGAAAGGAACAAGGAGGAGAGACTGAGGCGTGCAAGGTAAAAAGAAGAGAGGAATAAGAGAGAGGGTGAAGAAGCTGAGAGAAGGGAGAGAGAGGAAGTAGAGGAGAAAATGAGTGAAGCTCAATTTCAAGCAATGATGTAGTTGGCACAGAAATTTGTAGATCCTAAGCCTTCTTCCTAATCAGAGCAACTCCGTAAGTTTTTTATGTTTTGTAACCTCGCTCTTTTGAGCATCTAGTTTTTAGTTTTTATGTACATGTAACATACCACATTTAATGAAAAACTAAAAACTGGATTAAAGAAAAACTCTCATTCTCTCTCTCTCGCTCTTTTAGCTCTGATTAATTACCTGAATTCACCTTTTCTAATGTGATCAGTACTTTTATTTTCACTCTATATTGATTATTATCGAGCAATATCTCTCCAATTCAGGGGGAAGATCAAATAGAATAGGCCAATTAAGGAAATTATGTTTCTGAGTAGTGTCTTTGTAAACTCAGTCATCCTTTTCCACGCTTTAAGAAAGATATTTTTGACAACACCAAAAGGGGAGAAATTTTTAGGAACTAGGAAACTAGTCTACTCATTATTTGATGTTTTGGTGTGTTAAAACTAGCTTTTAGCTTCTAGTCAGTTTCTACATGTAATCTTTGTATAAGATGTTTTGAATTTTAATAGAGAAATTGGAAATTGGAAGTTGAAGAAATAGAAACAGGTAGCTATGAAGATTGAGAAGATAGAGATCTAGTTTATAAACTAGAAACTAAAAAAGAGTTTGAGATGTCTGAAGTCTAGTTTCAAAACTAGAAGTTGAAGATGCTTGAACTAGAAATCAGAAGTCTAATTTTGGAACTTGAAACAACAAAAGATCTAGAATACTAGTTTTTTGGAAACTGGATTTTCACATTCAAAGCTACACCAAGGGCGTAAAACTAGAAACTAGAAAACTAGAGGAATTCAGTTTTCAGTTTCAAAGATATGAAGAGCACATGAAAAGCGAGAAGACAAAAAGAATCCGAGTGGAACTCAAGTCTTGTCCAAGATACCTTAAAAAATGTAATCCAACAATCATGAACGAAGAATCTTCAGTTATTGGTTCCTCGGACTGGCGAACTAGCTCTAACAAGAGCAGGTGAAAGTACACTACACAAAAGCAAAAGCAGATAAGAGCAGCTGCAGAGCAGGCTGCTACAGTAGGAAAACTATGACGATGATTGGACAACAAGATTTTTGTCTTTAACGGACAGAAAATTAAAGCAATCCTCAAATTTGCCTATAAATAGCAGACCACATCTACAGAAGAAAGAACCAACAGATTTTTCACGCACAAACAAGTAGAAACTCTGTCAAACTAAAAGCTCGAGCTCTTAAAGCTCTCTGAAACTTACCATGTGTCTGTGAAGAACACGAGGCTTAGCTTTCGATCTCAAACTACTCATTTGGTATTATTACTTTTCAAGTAATATACACAACAACTAGTTTTCCTTATTGGAATCCTAATTATCACGGGCAACTGCCCACCACAAGTTGTTCTGGGAAGAACAGTAAACATCTCATTCCAGTTTGAAGGCTGCGAGGTGCGTTATTACTTCAAGACTGAACAAGGAGCGGAGCAAGTTTCTGGGCGACTGCGTTTGTAGGCCGACGGATATTGGCATTCGACGGGCTAGCTATAGATTGTGAGATCTTGTAAACTGCAACGTAGTTAATTTTCAGATTAAGTTCTGAAGAGTGGACATAGGACTTAAGGATCCAAATCACTATAAATATATTTTCTCGTTTATTGCTTTATTTAAGTTTCTGCAATTTAGTTTTCAAGCTGGTTTGAAACCTTCAATATTTTCTAAATCTTGACGTGTATAACTGAATTTTATAACTTAAAACTATATGAGACAAAACTAGCTAAATCAAGTTTTTCGAAACTGAAAACTGGAAATCTGAGATCCAGTTTTCAGAGTGCAAACAATTAAAAACTTCCGCTGCATATTCAAACACTCTGATCTCGGGACCAACAAACACACATAGATAATCCATGGGATTTTTTTGAAAAGTATTGTATTTATCTAAAATATTTTATTCACTCCAATTATCATATATGATATCATATCTGTTTACCGTTTTGTAACTGGAAGCTCGCCCACTTCCATGTTAAGATGAACAGCTGGAAATGAGAGAACTACTCTACCCACTCTCATCAATTAGTGCACTAGTCTCTGAATTTCACATTAATTATCTCTCTAAAGACAACAATAAATAGAGGTACATATATGATAGCACAAAATATTTTAGGCATAGACAATTAACTTTAAAACAAAATATTTTCACACATTTTGGAAACTGAACTCATAGCTCGAAAAGGCATTTTATTTTTGCTGAAAATAGTCCCCACCTATTATTGCTTACAGAAATTCTGCTTCTCAAGAGGGCAAGGGATCCGATATAGAATCTTCACCGGATTTTCAGATCGAGTTGGGATACAGATCAGAAGATCAAATCAGGAGGATTTTTCTTCTTCTCTCTCTCCTCTTTATTTTTGAAATAATTGTATTATTTTCATAGATTTATTTCCTCAATCTACTAGGAAATTAAATCCTTGTGCGTGGGAAAGATCAAAGGGCATCTCCGCGCACGCGTTCTTCAGAGTTCATCGATCCAGGTATTCCGCATAAACCTTCTTATGCATAATAATATAGGAGCATGCTAGGATTGTTCATAGGCATAGCAATTTATTTTGATATTCCAATTAACGATCCTTGGCAAACGGACTTCGTGATTCAGTTCACAAATCCCTTCAATTGGTATCAGAGCCAGGTTAATTAATTGGCTCTATCGAAAAAAATAATATTGCCTACGATCATGCATGATTATTATTATTGATTGCATGTAATGAATGATTTTTTTTGGATTGATTGTATGTTTTTTCGTCCTCGTGGTTCTCGGGGTTAATCCGCCCTTTTATATGGATTCGTTTTTCACCCACGAGATAAATCCGTGGTTAGATTTAGATTTTTTAAATTGTAATTAGGATTATTCAGTGTAATCTTTTATTTCAAAAATTAAATCTGTAAAACGAAGAACGAAGAACGCGAAGAACACAAAGAACGAAGAACACGAAGAACGAAGCAGGGGCACGACAGCAGGGGGCGCGGCCAGCTACGGCGGCGGCGCAGCCGCGCGCGCACGCACACAGGCGGAACGGCTGCGCGGCCCAGGCCAGCCAAGGCTGGTGCGGCGGCTCCGGGCGAGGTCGACGGTGCGAGGGAGGCCGGGGACGATGGCCGGGACGGCGGCGCACGGCCAGGGCGCGCAGGCGCGCGCGCGACGCGGCGGAACCCTAAGTTCCATCCGCGACGGCAGCGCATCTCCCCCCCTCGGTCGACGTCGGCAGGCGGGGCAGGTGGTGGCGGCGGTGGCTCGGGTGGCCGGCGACGCGGGCTGGGGCGGCGACGGGCTGGGCGTGCGACTGGAACGCAAGAAAAACCCTAGGGTTATTTACGTGGTTCGCGCGAGCTTGATTCCATCCTTGCGCGATTCCGGCGAATCACGGAGGCTGACGGTGGAGAAGAAGAGTGAACGGCGGTTCGGGCAACGGTCGGGGCAAGCCGGGGTGGCGACATGCGAAACGGGCAACGGCCGGAGGAGGCGGATCGCGGGCTACAACCATGCACGTACGTGCATGGTTGTTGCGCGACTCCGAGAGCCCTCACGGCGGCGGCGAGTCGCCGGCAGCAGTGGTTCGCCGGTGGTGGCTCGTCGGGCTAAGTTCTCGCGGACTATTGGGCTTGCAATGTGTGCCTAGGTCTGTGATTTGGTTAACTGGCCCAGTTGTCCAATTTTTCGATAAATCAAATCTTGGAGGCCCAAATTCGGAAAATGAATTCAGATCTCAATCCAAGTAGTGGGAGCCCAGTCGAAGATCTGTATTACTAATTCCAACTTGTAATAGTTAGAACTAATTTTTATTTCGTATCATGGGGCCACGAGGAAATTTTTTTATTTGCTTTATTATTTGTCATCGCATGATATACGTGTTTAATTTAATTGCGCAGCATACAAGCATGTTGTAGATAAGCTCATAATTTAGTAAGACCTCCACAATGCGATCCTTTATTGGAAGTGGGTAATTTATTAGGTCAACGTCTACATGTGTAGCTTACTTAATTTATTATTCATAAGTTCTAATAAATAGGATTTCTTAAAACAAACATTTATTTCATGTGAGAAGTGGGAGTTCATGCGTAAACGTCTACATGTGTAGCTTGCGTATTGAATTTTCATAAGTTCTCTAAGGATTGAATTAAATGAGACAACCTTATTAGGGGGATCAGGTGTGTTCTAATAGATCCTTATATGGGAGGGTTGGCTTTGGTGGTAAGCTAGCTTAGATGTTATCCAGAGTATAACTCATTTGTGATGTCTCTGCTCAGTAGGATAATATGGTCTTAAGTTAGTCTCCAATTATTAATTCCATTTGTCTAAGGAACCCGGGCATGGATTGGAATTAAAGGATTGGAATTGAAAGATGCAGCCTGGTTAAGTGTTTTGTTGTAAACGTCCACATGTGTGGCTTGCAATAGTAATACTTAGGCAAATTGGAGGAAACATTAATATTGCTTTATCATAAGGTTTCAATATTTAATTGTTTCAATAGTTTGCGACTATGTTTTAATGTCTGTTTTTTAATTTATTGTTTTCAGACATGTCTATTGCTCACGTTGTCAACCTCTTAATAACAAACCCTTTAACTGGTCCGAATTTTCCTGAGTGGAAGTTATGCTTCATGGAAATACTCTGCACTGCAAAACATGCCCATATTCTTTACATGGACCCTCTATCTCCTAAGTATTGGAACTGTACTGGTTATGAGCAAGAGTTCTATGACAGATGGGTAGCTTCTGATGGGTTTGCCCGCAAACTCATCATGAAGAGTCTGTCTAGAGAATTAAAGCTCAAGTACAAGAAGATCGGATCTACTGTTGAGATATGGAGGGACCTTGTGAAGGTTTATGGGAAGGTGATACGAACTGTTAGTTACAATCTTGTAGAGGACCTAATCTGTAAGAGGATGACTGATGGGAGTTCGTTACTTCTGCACTTTATCAATATGATGAGAACTATGAGAAAGTACAGAATGAGAGGTGGACAAGTCAGTAAGCGGGCAGAAATATTGATTGTCATGCACTCTCTCTCTGATTCTTATGATGATTTCATCAAGTCCCTCGGTACCAAGCGCGAGTTTACTCTTCCTGAGTTACTCTTAGCATTGATGCGAGAGGATTTTAATCTTAGGGCATTAGAATTTGCTCCAACTTTGTCATCTTTTGACAAGACAGTTGCTGAAGCAAAGGAAATGCTTAAAAGGTTAGATGAAGCTGATTTAGCAGAAGGTGTCATCAGGCCATGCAAACGCAAGCGAAGTGAAGTAGATTGTCTAGTGCCTACCACGGGTAGACAAGGTATGTCATGTGCATTTATAACGGAAACATGTTTAGCATCGGTTTCTACCCATTCTTGGGTAGTGGATACTGGAGCTACTGATCATGTTTGTTATACTTTGCAGGGGTTCAGGCCTACAAGGCAGCTGAAGCATGACGAGATTACCATCTCAATGGGCAGCGGAGAGCGAGTCTCAGCAGTAGCCATTGGAGATTTTACTTTATGCTTTGAAAACAATGTTTTGATTTTGAGAGATGTTTTATATGTGCCGGTTTTTCGGCGGAACTTAATTTCAGTTTCCAAGTTATTTTGTGATGGATATTCAGTTATTTTTTATAGTGGAGTTTCTATCATTGGTAATAACGGTGTTATCTGTCATGGCAAACTGATTGACTCTCTCTATATCATTGATTGTATTGCATAAATCTTCCGTGAATGTTGCAAACGCATCCAATAATAATAATCATTTAAAGAGAAAGTTTTCTTCCGATGAGGATCAAACATATCTCTGGCACTTGAGACTAGGTCACATCAATCTAAAGAGGATCAAAAGATTAGCATGCGATGGGCTCTTGGATTCTTTCCAAGTGGTACCGCATCAAATCTGTGACTCTTGTATAGAAGGAAAGATGACGACCAGGCCTTTTAAGGCAAGTCAATCTCGAGCAGATAATGTGTTGGAATTGATCCACTCTGACTTATGTGGACCAATGTCCACGCAAGCTCGTGGAGGTTATGAGTATTTCGCCACATTTATTGACGATTACTCAAGATTCGGATATGTCTATTTGCTTCGCCATAAGTCTGAATGCTTTGAGAAATTCAAAGAGTTTAGGACTGAGGTAGAAAAGAAGCTTGGTAAGACTATCAAGACACTACGATCAGATCGTGGTGGAGAATACCTCAGTAACGAGTTCTTGCAGTACTTGTCAGATAACGGGATTACATCCCAGTGGACTGCACCAGGAACCCCTCAACCAAATGGTGTAGCGGAAAGAAGAAATAGAACTCTCTTGGAAATGGTCAGGTCGATGATGAGTTATGCAAGCTTGCCGATTTCGTTTTGGGGATACGCCTTGGAGACAGCGGCCTATTTGCTTAACCTGGTACCTTCTAAATCAGTTCCTAAAACACTTTTGGAACTCTGGTATGGGCGAAAGCGGAGTTTGAACAGAGTGAGGGTTTGGGGTTGTCCGGCATATGTGCTGACAAAGGAACCTGATAAGTTAGAAAGTAGGTGTAAGCTGATGCTGTTTGTAGGGTATCCCAGGCAAACGAAAGGTGGTAACTTCTATTGTCCTGAGAATCAGAAAATCGTTGTCAGTACCAACATGAGATTCTTGAAGGACGAATATGTAAGAAACCACAGATCCAAGAGTGAAATTGTCCTCCAAGAGCTTGAGGACAAAGAAGCAATTCCATCACGAAAGCCCAGTGTAATGGTAAATCCACCTACAACGGGTGAGGCTATACCAACACTGCCACTAATGCAAGGTATGGGACCAACGCGTACTGTGCCATCTACTGACACGGTTCAGATGCCTCGTCACAGTGGGAGGGTTGTCCACCAACCCGAAAGGTACATGTTCGTGGGAGAGTCTTCTGACTTGATCCCAAAAAACGGACTAGATAATACCGATCCCTGGACATATGATGAGGCGGTATCTGATAAGGATGCAGACAAATGGCTGGTCGCCATGGATTCTGAAATAGAATTCATTACGTCTATGGATGTTTACCAGAAAACTGATTTGCCAAAATGGTTGTCGAGCCATAGGGTGCAAATGGGTATACAAAAGAAAGAAAGGAGCGAATGGTGAAATTACAGCTTTCAAAGCAAGGCTGGTGGCGAAGGGTTATAGTCAGAAAGAAGGTGTAGACTATGACGAGACCTTCTCACCGATAGCCATGCTTAAGTCCATTCGTATACTCCTAGCCATAGCAGCACATAAGGACCTAGAAATCTGGCAGATGGATGTCAAAACCGCGTTTCTAAATGGGTACCTTGAAGAAGGTAGGGACATCTATATGCAACAGCCAGAAGGTTATGTGCAGAAGGGCGAAGAACATTTGGTCTGGAAGCTAAGGAAGTCGCTATATGGACATAAACAAGCTTCACGGTCATGGAATCTGCGTTTTGATGAAGTGATTAAATCCTATGGATTTTCACAATGCTCAAACGAGAGTTGCGTGTACCGTCTATGTGTCAGCGGAAGCGTGGTGTTCCTTGCACTTTATGTAGATGATATTCTCCTATTTGGCGACAATGTGGAAGTATTGTCGGGCATAAAGGGGTGGTTATCCGAGCAGTTTCATATGAAGGACCTTGGGGAGGAAGGATACATCCTAGGGGTAAAAGTATTACGGGAGTGCAATAAAAGGATGTTGACCTTGTCTCAAGGATCATATGTGGATACTGTGATTGCCCGTTTCAGCATGCAAACTGCCAAGAAAGGTCTGTTACCCTTCAGACATGGCAAATATCTTTCCAAGGATCAGTGTCCGATGACACAAAGGGAGAAAGATGAAATGAGGAACGTGCCGTATGCATCGGCCGTGGGGAGCCTCATGTATGCAATGTTATGTACGAGGCCAGATATCTGCTTTGCTGTAGGCATGGTAGCGAGATACCAGTCTATCCCTGGACAGGCACATTGGACCGCGGTAAAGCACATACTCAAATACCTTAAAAGGACTAGAGACTAGTGTCTCGTCTATCAGTGTGAGGAGTTGTGCCCTGTGGGTTATACTGATTCGGATTTCCAGGAAGACCGAGACGAAAAGAAGTCCACCTCTGGCTATGTGTTTACATTGAGAGGTGGGGCCATATCATGGAGGAGTGCAAAGCAGAAGTGCATTGCGGACTCCACCATGGAAGCAGAATATGTGGCAGCTTCTGAAGCTTCAAAAGAAGCAGTATGGTCTTGAAACTTCCTTCTGGAGTTTGACGTGATTCCTAAGTTGCCCAAGTCAATCACGATATACTGTGATAATTCGAGAGCTGTGGCTAATTCAAAGGAACCACGAACTCACAGAGCAACAAAACACATTGAAAGGAAGTACCATATTATATGAGAAATCGTAGCAAGGGGTGATGTGCTAGTAGAGAAGATTGATACAAGAAATAATCTAGCGGATCCATTCACAAAGGCTCTGCCTCAGAAGGTCTGCGAGATGCATGTACGTAACCTAGGGCTGAGGGCAAAGCTATCCACGTGGAATGTTTGATGTAATAGCTAGATTGGTTTAGACGCGTTATACTCTGGAAAGCACTTGTATAATGCTTTGAGTATAAGTGGGAGATTGATGGATTTATATACTGAAAGCATTATGATTGGTATATTATGTACAAGGTCGATTGGTTAATATACTGGGAATCATAAATGTTGTATGTTCATCTCCTGTCTGAAATAACAAACATGTGTCGCAAACGCAATTATCCTCTTATCTCGTCGATAGGGAGATCATACGGTGTGTAGAAGATCAAGGAAGATCGTATGGATCGTTTGACCTAGCGAGATATAAATAGTATCACAGCTGAGACAGTTCCATGATAAACTGTCGGTGTAGGCTGCAGCATA
>JAPKLW010004153.1:0-10749 GCA_026898455.1 Plectranthus barbatus
TCGAGACTCGAAGGATTTCTTAACTGTTAAACCTTTTTATGATTTAATTTGAAGTCTTTTCCTTATTGTTTATTTGGATTGCACTTCGAAAACCTGAAACATCAATGTAACGCGGCTCCATATTGGAAGGTAAGTTGGGGGCGTTACAGAGGTGGTATCAGAGCTGAGTTTTCAAGTTTAAAAAAAAAAAAAATTCAAAATATTTTAAAACTTTGAGTCTTAGAATGTTTTGAAAATCCGTGAGAAGTGATCGCTTATGCTTACACCCTACTCCATTCTGCGCTACCTGAGGTATGTTTTCGAGTTTTGAAAGTTTTCAATTTTCTAAAGTTTAAAAGTTTCCCTACTTGCAATTTCAGTACGATTTGAATGTTTGAAACAGTATGAGTCCTTTGAAAGTAATTGGGATTTGAAAAGAAAACGAATTCATTATGGAGTGAAAAGGATGGGTTGATTGAGAAAGTTGAATTTTATGTTGAGCAAGAATGCTAACATTGTTTGTTGATGAAAGTGGATGAGAAGTTGTGATTGTGGAGGTTGGGAAATTATTGATTGAAAAGTTTTGATGTCAAACGTTGAAGATTTTTGTGTTTTGGCACCGGTGAGGTGACCTAATTGAAATGTGATTTGCTTATGAAATTATTGATTTAATATTGAAACAAATTGCAAGTAAATAAACCTCGATGTTATGGCTTTAGATGCATTTATTGAATATTGAGCTGCGATGTGATGTGTTGGTATTGAATTGAGGTGTAATAAGGATGGGTTAAGGTTAAATTGAATGATTGTGGCCTTGAAAAGGCATTTGAACCTGTTGAATGAGTCATGTGGTGGTGAAATTGAAAATTTCTGTGGGACTGGAATAATCCGGTAGTTGTGTGGTTGTGCAAAACGCACTGAGTTAGTTGGTGTTGAGTGTGCAGAATGCACAGAGAGCCTGGCAGTTACAGTCGAGACTTGAGTTAGTGCATGAGTATGAGGGTCTATTTGAATCCTCAATGTTGAGTATCGGAGGATGGAGTACCATCAAGACACGGGGTGTGTTGGAGTATTAGTTGGTCATTTAGAAAGTATTTGAGTAAATAACGGAAATAATCAGAAAAGTTGAAAAGAAATAATAGTTATGTTGAATAAGGAGTGGAGACAAAATGATTGGTGTTGTTTCCGTGTTATGCAAGAATGCTGACACTGATTGTTAGATGAAATTGAGTTGAAAGGTAAAATGTTTGGAGATATTTTGAGTAATTATTTAGAATTGATCGAAAGATGATGTGGAGGATGATTTATGTGTTGAACGAAGACTGATAGATAATGTTCTTTGAAAACATTGTTTCTGCGGGTTCAGGAGCAGGGCTCCAGCAACATTTGTTTTTGTGGGTAATGGAGCCAGACTGGATTTAGTTGAATTTTTGTTGTGGATAGTGTGAGACGAGAACCACAATCTTGATTTAATCTGGAAGTGTTGGAGTTATGAATGGCATGGTTGAGTGTGAACGAATCGCAAATCACTCCTCACAAACAAAGGGGTGCGTTATTGCGTTGTATAGCAGCAAGCGCTAAGTACTTGAAAATGATTACGATGCGAAGCATTACGTGATGAGAATCCAGAATTTTATGACGAATCTATGAGAAAAAGTAACGATAAGTGAGAACTGTCTGATGCGTCATGAAGGCGATAAACGAAAGACTCTCATTTGAAAGGAAGTTTTGTGTATGAAAATATTTTAAGATCCTAAATTTTGGTACGATAAAACCGTGTCATTAACACTCATTGTTTGGATGTAAGGCGGATCGAATGGCAAGCCAAGTAATGTCTTGTGAAAATGTTAGATTGCCTTATTATGTTCGGCTAATTACTAGTACCTTATGAAGGAAAAGTTCTCTTCTGGCTTGGTAAGATTTTCTCATTTCTCCAAACTATCGGTTTGCGAGCTTTTGAATATCCTACTCGTTTCCAGCACTGAGCTGACTTGAGGACATTGCTTTATTTAATGCCCGAATTCCTTGCGCTTGAGATTAAAGTTATTCGCAACATAGCCTCTTCGATATAATTTTTTTTTCTACACTTGATAAGTCACAGAATCATTTTGCCACATTGGTTTTGTGCTGCCAACGCTTTGTACCATTCTCTGAGCCAGTTGGAATTTTGCCTCGGTTACTTGACAATTCTATGATCTTTAATCATGTGTGATTGCACCATGATCTCATTTTCTCTCTTGATTGCCAACTTATTCTTTTGAATCAAGTACACTTACTTCTCGTTTATCTCACTTGATCTCTTGAAAATGGACAAGTTGTTCTTGTTCCTTCTTTCCAGTATGCCTATTGGTGTTTGTTCCTGGATTTGACTTCTTCAGATGAGCATGCTTATTCGGAAACTATCATCAATTGAACTTTTGAATGTTAGTATGTCTTCTTGTTCAGGCATGCCTAGTAATGTTGATTCTTAGTAACTCATCTAATTGTTCCATGGATTCCAAGGAGTTGAATTATTCGTCCAAACTTTGTTGTTGAGATTCTTCCAAAATGATATGGTTAATATTCCTTATTTCTTCTAAATTCGAAGGGAAGCATACCCTTTTTATAAGTTATTGGCATGTTCATTTGCAAATGAATATGCGTTGCTACTACACTTCTTTATTACCTTTTGATCGCCAAATTATATCTAATTCTCAGGCATGCTAAATTGAATTCGTTCTCATTTGTTTCATTGAAGTTAAGCATGCGTACTGAACCTCCTTGATGGCAAGTATACAATTACGTTAAGCATGCAAAATTTTATTTTGATTTTCATTCCTTACTTAAATTGTATCCTTGAAACAAGCATGCTTAATCAGACTTTCTGATCTGTCTATTGGTCATTGAAAAATATTCATTTTATGAGCATGCTGAGTTGATTTTGATTCCATTCGCTTTATTGAGATCAAGTATGTACATTTGAAACCCTTGTTGTTGAGAGAATGTCTTGTTCGTATTCGTCACTTAAATTGTTGATTGTCTCTTTCGGATTAAGTATGCAAACTGTTGCATATTTTATTGGATTCTTAAAAACAAACATGCTATTCCTTGTTTAAGCATGTCTAAATTGAAGTACGTTCTTCATTACTTAAATGAGTTGCTATGACTATTCCTTCAATTCCTTGGTGCTTACCAACTGAAGAGAACTCTAGCAAATGAAGTTAATAGTTTAACTCGGGGCCGAGTTTGAGTCAGATAAGGTTAAAGGGTCAAGGGACCGAGTCATCGGACTGTGTTGAGATTTCCACTTAGAGGACTTGCAAGATCAAAGAATGTCAGGAATATAGAAATGGCGGGAAAGACGACGTTGTGATAAAAGCCAAGGCCAAGGGAAAATAATCAGAGGAGAATTGAGTGTATGCTCTTGGGAATAGTAAAACGGAAGACAGCATAATACGATTTAAATTGATATTTATCATCATGTGATGAATTAGTAAGGCTTGAGGTAGAGAATTATAGTCAGGAACTGAGCCTAGCGTTGCTTCGGGAGACAACTACGAATACCTTAGTCTATCGTGATTCGACAATCAGATTATAGAGATAAGAAAATTGGTAGTCGAGTTAAATGTTGTGGACGTGTAGGATGTGGATATAATTCTAGAAATGAATTGAGTCAGTCGAAAATAAAGCGACGATTTCATGTTATGAGAGGAAGATTATGATTCCGCGATCAATCTTTTGTTGTGGATCTCGAAGAAGACAGAAGATACGAGTTATTTCAGCTGTACTGATCTCGAAATTTTTGTCAAAGACTGGAAACCAGAGAATACTTGGATTTGTTTGGAAGGTGAAGGAAAAAGAGGAATTAGTCGTCCAGGATATGCCCATCATTCGAGAATTTGAAGACGTATTTCTAAGGGTTAATAGGATAGATGGCCGTTAGACAAATGGAATTCGTGATCGATCTAGAACCAGGAGTAGTACCGATTTCAAAACACTGTATCGAATGGCGCCTGAGAGTTTCAAGAGCTGAAGGTGCAACTTCAAGATTATTTGGGATGAGGTTTACTTGGCCAATCATTTTGCCGTGGGGAGCTCCGGTCCTGGTCGTCAAGGAAGAAAGACGAGTCGAGGAGAATGCGCATAGTTACCAGGAGTTAAGTAAGTTGACCTTGAAGAATAGTTTCTTATGCCTAAAATCGATAAGTTGTTCGATCAACTCGAGGGAGTGAGCACACCTTCTAACATAAATTTTCAGTCGGATTATTATCAGTGGAGGATTAAGAAGGAAGACGTACTGAAGATAGTTTTTAGAACCAAACCTGACCCTACGAGTTATGGTCCTTATCGACAACGTTTCCATAATCGAAGAATAAGAGGGAACTTAAGCAGTAGTGAGAACGGTGTTCAAACGTTCAGAGATAAGAAGAAGCGGGCAAAGTTCAGCAGATGTGAGTTCTGGTCGAGGGAGAAATGACATTTCGGGGTCACATTGTTTCGGCTAATGCAATCCAGGTGGAGCCAGCCAAGTTTTAGACGGTGATAGATTGAAAATCACTACCATCACCGAATGAGATTCGTAGTTTTTTTTTTGGGTTTAGCAGGTTATTACGAAGGTTACTCAAAGTCTTTTTATATACGGTGAGGTTGATGACGCCGTTGCTTCAGAAGGTTGTAAAGTTCGTCTGAATGAAAGAATGTGAAGAGAGTTCCAAAGGTTGAAGTAGTTAATGACGATCGTGCTTACCCCGGCAGTACCTGAAGCAGATAAGAATTTTGAGGTTTATACAGAGACATCTAAGAATGAGATGAGATGAGTATTGATGCAAAACAAGAAAGGTGAGAGCTTAAGCATCAAAGCAATTAAGACCGCATGAGATAAATTATCCAACTCATGATTTGAATTTAGCAGCTGTAATCTATGCATTGAAGATTTGGAGACACTATCTGTATGGGGTGAAGTGTGCCATATTCACGGACCATAAGAGTTTGAAGTATTTCTTCAAGCAAAAGAATTTGAATATGAGGCAAAGGAGATGGTTGGAGCTTGTAGATGACTATAACCTAACGATTAACTATCACCCAGGCAAGGCTAATTCGGTAGCAGATGCCTTGAGCGGGAAGGGAGAAGCTCAGTTGGGCTGTATGCTCACAAAAGAGAGCAGTCTGATCAGAGAGTTTGAGAAGTTGAGCTTAGAAGTAATATCACCTTCTGAAAGGAAGAGATGTGAATTGACAGCCATATCAGTGGTGCCAGATTTGAGAGAGAAGATTGTTGAGGCACAAAGAAGAGATGCAGAACTGGAGAAATTGCGGCAGAAAATGAGAATTAAGCCAGTTGGTGAATATCGGGAAGCTCCTGATAATGCACTGTTGTTCGGAGATAGAATCTTAGTGCCGAACAATGTAGAGTTGAGGAACAAGATTTTGAACGAGGCTCATGATACGCCGTATACCGCCACCCAGAAAGTACTAAAATGTATTAGGATTTGAAGACTAAGTACTGGTGGGACGGTATGAAGAAGGATGTAGCCTTACATCAAGGGTCGTATGGGAAGTTGCAGCCGTTAGACATTCCTAAGTGAAAATGGGAGCATATCACCATGGATTTTGTGACGGGGTTACCAAGGTCACAGAAAGAGAATACAGTGATATAGGTTATTGTGAATCGTCTAACGAAGAATGCTCACTTCTTACCAATTAAGGTAAACTATGGATCAGATAAGCTTGCTCAGATTTATGTTCGAGAAATTGTTAGACTGCACGGAGTGTCGAAATCTATTACGTCTGACCGAGATGCGAAGTTTACGTCTCGATTTTGGATAAGTTTGCAACAAGAGTAGGGGACCCGTCTAAATTTTAGTACGGCGTTTCACCCACAATTGGATGGTCAATCCGAGAGAACCATTCAAACTCTCGAGGATATGCTGAGGGCAGTCGTGTTGGATCGGGGAAACAGTTGGGAGCCGATTTTACCTTTGATTGAATTTGCCTATAATAATAGTTATCAGGAAACAATCAGAATGGCTCCTTATGAAGCCTTGTATGGGAGAAAGTGTCGTTCGCCTCTGTATTGGGATGAGGTAGGAGAAAGGAAGGTTGTCGGACCGGATGCTATTGGTGAAATTATTGAAGTAGTCCGACAGATCAGGGAAAGAATCCGAGAAGCGCAGAAGAGTAGGCAGAAATCTTACGCCGACTCTAGGAGGGCAGAGTTGTGTTTTGAAGTTGGGGATAAGGTTTTTTTTTTTTTTTTTTCTCAAGGTTTCACCCTCCAAGGGAATAGTACGTTTCGGGGTAAAAGGAAAGCTGAGACCGCGCTATGTGGGACCGTACGAGATATTAGAGCGCATAGGTCCAGTGGCGTATAAATTGGCATTACCCCCCCAAATATGAGCGATATTCACGGTGTGTTTCACGTGTCACAACTAAGAAAGTATGTACACGACCCGAAACACGTGATCCATCAGGAAGAAGTAATTATTAATCCAAACTTGCTGTATGAAGAAAGGCCAGAGGCCATTGTGGATCGAAAGATGCAAGAGCTCCGGAATAAGTTAATTCCATTTGTTAAAGTATTATGGAGTCACCATGGGCACGAGGAAGCGACATGGGAGCTAGAGGACAAGATGAGGGAAAGATATCCCGAGCTTTTTGAAACTATATAAATTTTCTGGACGAAAATTTTTATAAGGGTGAGGGGATGTAATACCCCGTATTTAAATTTCGATCTTGTCTATATAGTTCGGATGTAATAATGATTAGATCTCCATTGAGAAATAAATTGGGAGTTATTTATTTGAATTTTGGAGATTGAAATTGAGTTATGTTCATATTTTGAGAGAATCGAAGGAAATAAAATGTGTTGGAGAATGAGATTTGAATATTTATGCATGTATTTTTGGAAGTATTTGGTATTGGGAATTGATGTATATACATATATATACAAGTATATATGTAACTATGTTGGATTATATGAGTAATATATACTTATAATATAGATATTATGTATATACATTATATATATATATTAGGAAATATATAATATAGTATATATGTGGAAATTGTGTATAATTTCTTCTCCCACATTGTTATTGTCGAAGAGAGAGAGAGTGAGATTTCAGAAAAATACCCACCTCGCCACCCTCCCTTTCCGGCGAGCCACCGGTCAACTCCGGTCACCCCAAGACGCGAGACCACCGCCATTTGAAAGCTTACTCTTCAAGCTTTCTATCGAACTAAGGTAGAGCTTGTGAGGCGGAGTATCTAGCGAGATATCGAGGAGAGAAGGAGAGTCGCCGGACTGTGGCGAATCCTTCCCAGACCCAGCCCGCGCCGCCGCCCCATTTTCCCGTCCCGATTCCGGCTTCCACAGACCTCCGCCGGCTTCGATACTACAACCATTGTGTAGCCCTTGCTTTATGGTTTCCGAAGAGCCCTGGTACGCGCCGTGAGGTCTCAGATCGGAGGAGTTATTGTAGAGAGAAGTAAGGCCGCCGGAGTGGTGAGAATCCGATTTTCAGATTTTGATATCTTGTTTAAATGCAATTTTCTCGAACAATGACTCATATTTTCGTGTTCCCTAGTCCCTAAGGAGCATTTTGGTACCAAGAAGTGCGAGTTTACTCGCCGGAAAACCACATCGCCGCCGCCGTCGTTCCCAACTCCGGTGAGCTTCAGCCACCTTCTTTTTCCTCCATTATTCGAGCTTTCAAGCATGCATTCGTGTTCCCCTTGAGTCTAGGACCTTGTATATGTAATTGCATGTGGTTGTGGGGGGTTAGATGATGAGATTTCGCGAGTTGCAGGCCGGTGGACGTTTCTGCCGGCGGGGAGGAGTCATATCGACCTACAGGGGGTCGATATACACCCTGTTTCAGGTCGATATGTCTGGGCTGATGGGGGAAAATGTGAATTTCCATATTTGTCTCGATTTGATTTAGGATATTCGCGATTTCTAAGCTTGATATACATTTGTCCAAGTATGTTTATCATGTTTAAGGGGTAGGTTGTTCAAATCAAGAGTTGGATTTAATTTTATTTTGATTAAAGGAGGTTGAAGCATGCTAAATTAAGTGACAAGCATAGGAAATGTTGATTTGGAATTTTTGAGCTAAATATATGATTTTGGGAGCATGTTGGGCGTAGCATATGTATAGATATTGATGGTTTGGATCGAAAGGAAATTATGGAAAATATGTGGAAATTAAGTTTGATGGTGAATTAATTCTTGGAATTTGTTGAAGTTTACCGTTGACCTAGATCGCTTATCCTAATTGGGTACACCGTGATTAATTGTAGGAATTTGAGAACGAGGATCGTTGAGCTCAAGCATCTAAATAAGCCAAGTGAACGAGGTGGGAAACTATTTCAAATCTATAAAAAAATCAAATGCGTGTTTTCTTTTCAAAATGCGTGATAAAATGTTTTGCTTTTAAATTGAAAATGCTATGCATGTTTTGTGTTGTCATACTGTCCTCTGTCATTTCCCGTAGACAGAGAGTAAAATAATGATGTTCGGAACCAGTTTCTTATAACTGCGCTAGAATTTCATTAGTAGTATGGGGTAGCGACGCCATACGAAGGGATCATGAAGATATAAGGGGAACATGTTATGAGGTCGGAGATTTAATGATATGATTGAGATGATGTTGATGATTGATTGTGAAATATGATTAAATAAGCGATCGGGTCTCAAACAGGATTTCTGAGACTAGTGCACTCTAAATGACAGTAGGTTGAGTGTGTACTCATTCCTTGCTAGTCATCGTAACTTGGAAGCCGGCCAACTTCCAGTTACAAAACCGAACAGATATGACAACACTAAAAATAATGGGTGTGTGAGTAAAATAATTTGGCTAGCACGGTTCATTTCAACAAAACCCCGTGTTTAGCTGTGTGTGTGTTGCATAGCATGTTTCATATATATGTATGTTTTTGGCATGTTTCTCACTGGGTACGAAAGTACTCAGCCCTCGCGATATTTCTAAATCGTGCAGGTTAAGCAGCAGGAATGGAGGTAGCGGGTGTAAGCAGAAGAAGGAGAATAAGTGTTTTTGAAAAGTTTACAGATCCTGTGACATGTATCTTCATATACATGTCACCATCACGTTACACACACGCTGCTACACTCTCTGAAAACCCTTCCCTTTTGATATGTTTAAAGACTGAGATTTTGTTTATGTTTCGAGACTCGAAGGATTTCTTAACTGTTAAACCTTTTTATGATTTAATTTGAAGTCTTTTCCTTATTGTTTATTTGGATTGCACTTCGAAAACCTGAAACATCAATGTAACGCGGCTCCATATTGGAAGGTCAGATGGGGGCGTTACATATATATATATATATGGATGCGATCCAGTGAGAACCACTCTTACCATAAGAAATAAGAACCAATCCTCGCCATTGATTTTGATGAATGAACGCTCAGGATTTTACTAAAATTTTTGGTCATTATATCTCAAAAAACCTGCATTATAGGGTATTTTTGTCATTTTGTACTTATTTAAGATTCTGTTTGCATATTCTATCTCGACATGCATTATATATCTAACAAACATGCATTATATGCATAAGAAACATGCATTATATACCTAGAAAACATGCATTATATACCTAACAAACATCTTCCAGCATTATAATATGGTATTACTCTTATTTTATAAATATTACTATCATTATACGACATTACTTCCTCTATTATATATAATATTACTTTTATTTTAGAGAAAAATTATATTACCTTCATTATAATGCATATGTTATTACTATATAATAACAAGTGCAAATATAATGATGAATGATGATTTCGCTGAAATAAACATGTTGCATTTTATCTATTATATTCTACATTATATACTATAACTTCATGCATTATATTGTGCAACTGCATTCATTATACAAGAATTCGTGTACTGTTACGAGAATTATGCATATTATACATGATATTACTTTTATTTTAGAGAAAATTATATTACATTCATTATAATGCATATGTTATTAGTATATAATACATAACAAGTGCAAATATAATGATGAATGATGATTTTGCTGAAAAAACATGTTGCATTTTATCTATCATATTTTGCATTATATACTATAATTTCAAGCATTATATTGTGCTATTGTATTCATTATATAACTTCATGTATTATATACCTAGCAAACATTCATTATATACCTAACAAACATGCATTATATAATATAGTAATTTATTTAATATAACAAAAAAATACATAATTAAAAACAAGTAATATATGATCAACTTTTATAACAATTATGATATTATCTACAGTATGCAAAGATAATGAATTTTAATTTTTTTTATTTTGCAGGAAAAAAGTTATTGCATTTTATCTATCATGTTCTGCATTATATAATATAACTTCATGCATCATATTGTGCAACTCCATTCATTATATAAGAATTCGTGTACTGTTACGAGAATTATGCATATAATCACTAATTTTCATTTTTTACGATGATTTTTAAATCGAAATATATGCAATAGGGATTTCGTTTGAAAGATAATTAAATTACCTTTAATTTGATATATGATACATTAAAAAATAATCCAAATCGAAGGAGATATGATCATTTAAAGATTTAGGATGATTTTAGAGGAGAGAGAAAAAATATTACAAAATTACCCTTTAATGCATGTTTCACTACACTATAATCCAGACGAGATTTATTTAGTCTTGAGCGTTGGATTACCAATTGGATGACCAAGATTAGTTCTTATTTCACATGGTAAGGGGAGTTCTCATATGATCACTCCCCTATATATA
>JAPKLW010004153.1:10849-30118 GCA_026898455.1 Plectranthus barbatus
ATATATACAAGTGCCTCCCCAGATGTGAGATGAAAATAAATCTGATGCGTTCATTTTCAAAATCAAAGGTCCAGATTTGATTTAGAAAATTAAATATTTTTTTAATATTTGGGCTTTTCAGTCTTTTTGCATAAATATATTAGGGGACCACATCTTAAATATTATTTAATTTTTCTAAATATGAGGGAACCACATCTTTTCTTACAAAAAAATCATAATCTATTTTCTCACTTTTAAGACACGTTTATTTGTTATTAAGTTTATTCTCTCACCTCCAACATTGCTATAGAACTTTATATAATCATATTCACTCGATTTAAATTATTTTTTCGTGTGTCATATATCAAATTAAAGATTGTTTTATTTTCTTTCAAATGAAATTCATATTGAATATGTTTGGAATAAGATAATCGTAGAGAGAAGATACTGCAACTATACAGGCATAGAGAATGAATATTTACAAGTTTATATAATGCAACTTACATTTGAAAAAAATATATACATTTTGCAAAAATTTGATAGCCCTATCAAACATAATACTGAACTGATTTATATAATGCAAATATACAGACTTATATAATGCAACTTAAATCGGAAAATAAAGAATTTGTCATAATATCAATTACCTCATAAATAGTCATGCAAATCTATAGGCCTAAATAATGCATGTTTACAGACTTATATAATTCGACTTAAAAGTATTATGATAAATTGTAATATCCAGGATTTAATTAATCTAATTATTGCTTGATAATTTTGTTACATAAATTTTCACGCTACAAAATAGAGTTTCTTGATTTTTAACACTAGTATTAAATTCTAGTGCACGTTTTCTAAACTAAATTAAGGGTTGCTATGGTTTGGATTACTAATCAAATGTATATGATTACATTTGAGAAAAGAAGTTCTGGTTAAGATTTACAAGATGATAAATCAGTATAATATTTTCTAGTTCAAGAAAATATGAAAATTTATTTATATTAAAGATCTCAAATTATAGACCATTCCCGTGAACTTCAAATAATTATTTGAAGTAAATTCGTCAAGATATAAATTATTTAAGAATAAATATTGGAGTTTAACCCGTAAATTGAATCTGTGAAGATCAAACATTATCTCTTACCTCATAAATGTTTGCCGTGCATACGTTAGCATATCATTTGAAAGATCTCACCATATGATATGAATTTATTACCTATGAAGCTAAAAACCTAAAATTATTAGACTTCTCTGCTTATATTAAGCTTTGGAAATAGACAAGGGAAATTCACACCAGAAGTAGAAATAAAGATAGAGAGAAGTAGAGGGAGATATGTAATAAAGATGGGAGAGAGAGAGAATGCAGATAGAGTAGAATTTATGAGTGAGAGAGAGAACGTCGCCAAGAGAGAGGAATAGAGAGAGGAATAGAGAGAGAAAGAGAAATTAATAGGAGAGAGAGAGAATTAATGATAGAGAGAGAAAAGGTGGTGGAGAGAGAAAGACGCTGCTTAAATCAGTTTTCGATTCAAACTGATTTTGTGCTCAATCGAGGTATTATTTTGCGATATTTCCTTTTGCAATATTGTAATATTCGTTGAGAGCTTTCATTTGACATGTATATTGATAGGGTTCTGATCAACGTCAATTACTATCAGCTAGGGCTGATTAGTTATGATTGGGCGATCCATCCTAATTTGTGTATGCTTTACTGTGTTAATATGTGAAGGAAAAACAGGGAATTTGTGACAGCTCAACCACAACTAACGTCATTATCTATTCTGTAAGCAATAAAGGTGGGGACTATTTCATTAAAAATCCAAAAATTGCCTTTTCGAGCTGTAAGCTCATTTTTCCAAAATGTGTAAAAAAATGTTTTGTTTTGAAACTGATTGTCTATGCCTAAAAATGTTTTTGTGATGTCATATTTGTACCTCTGGTTGATTAAACTCCCGGAGAGATAATTAATAAGGTCTGAACCGGGCACCAAGGCTCGCGCTAAACCCTATTAATATTGAAGAGGATTGCTATCCTACGGAGTGCTGACACCTCACGGTATGATAAGGAGAGGTACGGGGTACCTTTAAAAAAATAGATCGGATCTCATATGTACGCCCTGAGATCAGTGCACTAATTCATGACAGTGGGTCGAGTGGGTTACGCCATTCCCAGCTGTTCATTGTAGCTCGGAAGTAGGCCAGCTTCCAGTTACGAAATGGTAAACAGATATGATAACATTTTTGATAGCTGCAGCCAATAAAATATTTTGGATAACACGGTACTTTTCAATAAAACCCCGTGATTATCTGTGTGTGTGGCATAGCTTTCATATCTATAAATGTATGTTTTCGGGCATGTTTCCACGGGGTACATTAGTACTCAGTCCCTCGCATTATTTTTAAAATTCGCAGGTTAGCAGCGAGGATGGAATTGTGGCAGTGTAAGCAAATCCTGAGAGCAAGAACAGATCCTGAGATATGCATCTTCATATGCATATCTCCACTGCGTAATACTCGGCTGCTTTGTACCTCTGACTTCTTTTCCTTCCCCTGTTTTGTAACAAGTCTGAAAAAAAAAATTAATTCCTATCTGTTTTGCTTATGTTCTACTGCACAACAAATATTTTGTTGTTGCATCCTTTTACAATGGATCTTGATGAATGTTTGAAATTCATATTCATACTATTTTGATTAAAGTCTTCCGCTATTTCCGAAAATATTTTTAAAGTACTCCACTACCACTGTAACGCGCCTCAAAGTTTGGGAAGGCCAGTTGGGGGCGTTACATAAATTTAGAATTTTAAATCCATTATCTTCTTCTTATTTAAGTAACGACTTCTTTGATTTCCTCAAAAAGACGACCAATACGAGCTAGCAGAGAAAAGGGAAGTTGTAATGCAATTGGGTGTTTGGTTGTTGGTATGTGATTGTATGAAATATTTGGATTTCATACTCTGTTCATTTATTACTATTTGTTTTTTGTCAATAATTTAAATTCATCAGCCCACCTTTAAATTGCATTTTATAAGCCTGTATATTTGCATTATATAGGTCGGTTTAGCTGCATTATGTTTGATGAGGCTATCAAATTTTTGCAAAACACATATTTTTTTTAGATGTAAGTTGCATTATATAAGCTTGTAAATATCATTATCTACTTCTGTATAGTTGCAGTAACTTATATTTGCTACGATTATCTTATTGTACGTGAAAAAATAATTTAAATTGAATGAGATATGATTATTTAAAGTTTAATAAAGAAATTAGATGAGAGAGAATATGTAGAAGCAAAATATTTGTGTTTGATAGGAAAGAGATTATGAAATTTATTGTGGAACCTCATGTTTAACTTACCTAAATGCCCTCAATTATAATTTAAATAAAAATAAAAGTTAAATTCAAATTTTAAGAATTAATCTGGACCACTTATTTCATCAAATTAAAGGACAAGATTTATTCTCTTCTCCCATCTAAAAGGGACTTGTGATATGATTACCACTATATATATATATATATATATATATATAGAGAGAGAGAGAGAGAGTGGTGATCATATGTTACCCACTCTCTGGATGTTATATGAGACTAAATCTCAACCCTTTATTTTATTAATCTAACGGTTATTAAATTATGATTTAATTTTTATTTTAGTTTTTAATTATAAATTAAGGGTATATTAGGTAGATTAGGTAATTAAATTATATTAGTCTCTTTCATGAACCAATCACTGTTATTTCTTATTTTTCCTTCCTTCATCATTTTTCTCTCTCCTCTATAATTCTTATAAAACTTTAAATAATCATAACATCTTTTATTTGAATTATTTTTTCACTTATTATGTATCAAATTAAAGATAATTTAATTACCTTTTAAACGAAATCCCTATTGCATATGTTAGGAATAAGGTAATTGTAACAAAATCAAATAATGTAATGGCTAAAACTAAATAATGTAACATAATAATAAGGATAATGTAATAGTGTAATACTAATAAAGAGAATTAAATAATACAGATTGATGAATAAAGAGAACTATTTGTTTCTTTTTGGGCAAGAAATCAAACATGAATAGTGTAATATACAGTCAACGCATAATGTACCAATAAGTCGATATACAATGTGTCATTCACACAATACTTTTATCTAAGTCATGCAACCGCAAAAAACTGACATGAATAATGAAATATACAGTCAAATAATATAATATACAATCAATACATAATGTTTTACACAGTCAATACATAATGTATCATTCAGACAACTCTTTGATCTATATCATGCAACCACAAAAAACACATACATGAATAATGCATACACAGTTGAATATTGTACTATAAAGTCGATACATAATGTACTACTTTGTCAACACATATTGTACCATTCAGGCAACACTTTGATCTATATACTGAAAACCGCAAAAAAAAAAAAATAGATATGAATAATGTAATACGATGCGACACATAATGTATCACTCAGTCTATACACAATGTACCATTCAGACAACTAGTTTATCTATATCATGCAACCGAAAAAAATAAACATGTACCCCCTCTGTCCTGCAGGAGTAGTCCCATTTCCCATTTTTGTTTGTTCCATAAAAAAGTTCCATTTTCCGAAAATAATCAAATTTTTTCACACTCACCAATTAAATATAAATTCCACTACACTCACAAACATTGGTAATTCTGCCAGGGAGAAATAGGACTACTCCTGCGGGACGGAGGGAGTATAATATAATACAAAGAGGCCAACAATTGAGGTACAATTTCAATTTCTGGATCTGATCTCCAAACTTATTCTCTCTGCTTTTCGAATAAGTTTGGGGGATGAAGATTTAGGGTGTTGAAACTAAATTCTATCTTTTTATCTGCTTTATTTTAATTTTTGCATTAGATGTATGTTTGAATAAAGTAAGAAGTAATACTTGAGAATGATTGAACCCTAGAACTTTTTATGCGAGATTTGAATTGATTGACTTAGTTTGCATTGATTGTGATAGTGGTTGAGTATGCCTATGAATGTGAATGTCACATGATTACTTATTTTGATACTTGCATTGGCATGATGTGGATGATGATTAGATGTTTTCTATGGAAGAAAATTTGTCCCAAGTGTGAGTTTTGAGCCTGAAATTTTCTTGTGAGTGTGTCTGCATTATTAAGTTTCTCTAGAACTTGCTTTGTTTCTTTTTCAAGACTGCTAAGTGTGCACATGTTTAGGAAGTGATTTTAGGCCATCTTTGTTTAGCCTATTTTCCCAGACACTGTCCTAATTAAATGTTATCCCTAGTTAGCCCTTTTGAGCCTATGATATTTTCTTTCTTTGTCTATGAGTTGGAAATATAGGGGAATCAACTCTTGTCTATGAGAGTGGGTTGTGATTTGTTTAAAGCAAGGATAAGATATTATTAGAAGGTTAAAAGCAAAAGATAAGGTTGGGCTCTAGAAAAAAAAAAGAAGAAGAAAAAAATAAATAGTTGTTGTGTTTAATCCTTATAAGCTCAAATGTATAATCAAAAAATTGTTCAGAGCATAAAAGGATATGTGTGAGAAAAAAAAAAGAGAGAAAAATAAATAAAAGAGCCATGAGTTGTGTTGGAGATCTAAGGAGTCAGGTAGATATTGATAGATAGTGGATAAAGATTGATGAGGTGGACGCACTGATTTGATTTTGAGTCACTTGGCCATATATTTCCCTATCCTTCACAAAAGCCTACATTACAACCTTGAATAAAATCCTTTCTGATCTTAGACTTGTGTGCACATATTTGTAGTGGAGATTTAGAATATTTGCAAGCCTATGGTAGAACTTGAATTGCATGACTTTTGTGTGAACTCATATTTATCCTAAACACTTGAGTGAATGAGCGCAATACTTCCCATGTGAGTCTTCCATAGTTTACAGATTTTTTGATTCTTTCAAAAATGCTGATGTTTAGTAGATTTACGAGTTTGAATGTGATGAATCTTGTGAGGCATTACACTACTCTTCTGCTTGAGCTTTTGATTCTTTCTTTTGTTGATTGAGGACAATCAAGTGTTTAAGTTTGGGGGGTTTGATAAGCTCGTTTTTCTACTCTCTTATCGCACTGTTTTCTCTTCTCTTTTATGCATCTTAGCTTGTTTTCTTGAATAAATTGAGCATGAGTATATATTAGAGGGTGTTATGCTTGTCATGGTAAGATTTCTCAGGTTTTAGGCCAAACCCAATGGAAACCCGTACCGAAAGCAGCAGATGTTCAAAGAAACAGTCACGACTTCTTCCACAGATGGAATCTGAGCTAATGGTGTTGGGATTATATACTGAAAGCATATATGATTAAGTGTTTTGTACAATGGTCTTCATATATGTGTTGCCACAACAATGCTCGCTGTCTTATGAAACAAACATACAACGAACCATAATATCCTATTATTTCGCCTATAGGGATAATCATATGGTGTGTAGGAGATCACAGAGGATCATATGAATCGTTTGACCTAGCGAGATATAAACAGTATCACAGCTGAGACAGTCCCTGGATAGGCTGTCGGTCTAAGCTGTGGCACATCGGTTCACAAGTGGGCTTATCCTAGCTACTTGATGTGTCGGTACATGGTTATGTATTTATGGGATCAACAGTGGGATGTGCCATTCTCATTGACATATGAATGAGCCAGATCCCTAACATACTTCCTATGATCTTAAAACTAACTGAAGGATAAGGGGCACACACAGATTGACCACACTTTGATTTACCTGGTGGCGAGTCTTACATGTACTCTTATACCCGTATTTTGGGTGTTGACAATTTGTGTGTGGCCTGCTTAGTCTGGACGTTTAGGTAAGCATATCCGTTTCAGGATGGTGACATTCCCTGAGGAGCTCACAAGGTTCATTATGCTAAACCCTACAGGTTGAATTATTTAATTCAGGCATAAGTGAAAAGGAGTGAGTGGTATTACTCAGGAAATAAGAGATTAATTAATTGTGGCTGATTGTCATAAGCCAAATTAATTAATGAATGTCTAAAACCTTAAATATATGGATCATGTTAGTTTGGTGCAACCTGTTCCTAATAACGTGGTAATAAAGGGGCGAGTCAGCATTGTTACCGTGGTGAAGGTTAAAACAATGTTTTATTAATTAATTATGTTCTGATTTGAACAAGGAAGGATTAATTAATAAAGAGGGCCCACTTTATTATTTGCATCTGGTCCCTGGTCTGGCCCATGAACTGCTCAAGCCCATTAGGGTTAGGGTTTCTCAAAACCTTAGCACTATATAAAGGCCTTCTCTCTATCAGATCATTGTGAATAAGGTTTTTCAGTATATTGAAAATAGAGGGAGAGACGGCGGCGACTGATCTGTTGGAGGAACTGATCGATTCCTCTAGATCTCGGATCCAACTTGGTAGATAATCCTCACCAGATTTCCAAGGAGCAAGGGCACAGATCAGATCTGTAAGAACAATTGTTTACTGCCGGTGTTCAGATTCAGATCCAGATCTATTTCATCGTTACTGGCTCCGATCTAGATCTGTAGATCAAACGGTGAAATCAGGTATTCTCTAAATCCATCCTCTGCAATTAATTTTGTAGGAGCATGCATAGGAGCGCATGGTTTATTTAATTGAAATTTATTCCTAGTATCCTAAGAACGAATACATATTAGAGATGGCAGCCTATGCAGCTGTAGTTTCTCTTATGAATAACATTGAGCAGATCATGATACACCCCCACCTTTCCACTTCTTTCGACAACCACCAAATCCAACACCTTCTTGAAACGGCTGGTTCCTTGCTCCGTTTCATAGAGGCCAATAACTATGGTGGAGGTAGCAGAGAAGCCCAAGATCTGGAGAGGGAAATCGCATATGCAGCTCATGCGGCTGAAGATGTGATTGAATCTCACCTTGTCGCTCAGATTCATGCCAGAACCAGCAAAAAAAAGTCTCGTTTGCTTGCTTCATCTGCAACAGAAAATTCAGGACATGGATGCTGTCATGAAAAAGGCTCATGAATTTAAGGGAAGAAAGGGATTGGGGGAGGAGCAACCCACACCTGTCATGAAGATTGGAGAGACTGCTCTGGTGGGACTTGATGCCGAGTTTAGTAAGCTTCTGGACGAGCTTACTTTTGAGCGCCCATCCAATCTACACACAATCTCAATCGTTGGAATGGGTGGTATGGGTAAGACTACTCTTGCCAAAAATATTTATGAAAATCAACTCATCAAGCATCATTTTGATCTTCGTGCTTGGGCATCCATATCTCAGCAACACAGTGCAAAACAAACTCTCTCACAACTTCTTCGTGGTCTAGGGAAATTCAGTAATAATAACTTAGGGCAATTGAGTAATGATGACTTAGGGCTACACTTACATAAGAGTTTATCAGGTAGAAGATATTTGGTTATATTAGATGACATATGGAGTGTTAAAGCTTGGGATGAAGTGAGACGTTTCTTTCCCGATTACAATAATGGAAGTCGGATTGTTCTGACTACCAGGTTGTTAAATGTGGCTAAGCATTGTGGCTCTCTTCTCCCTTTATTATGAAATTCTTAGATGAGTATAACAGTAGGAAATTATTTTTTGAAATAGCATTCAAAAATGAACCTTGTCCTCCTGAACTAGAGGAAGTGAGTGATGAGATTGTGAAATTATGCAAAGGACTAGCCTTGTCTATTGTTGTGATGGGAGGGCTTCTTTTTAAGTCACCTAAAACTGTAGAACACTGGAAAGGTTTTGTGGAAGATATAAAAGGTTTAAAAGAGAAACAAGAAAGCTTAGATGTGTTGTCTCTAAGTTACGCCCACTTGCCTCCACATCTAAAGCCATGTTTCCTTTGTATGGGAGTGTTTGAAGAGGATGTACAAATCCGTGTGTCAAATGTTGTCAGACTTTGGGTAGCAGAGGGGTTTATAAAACCGAATGGATCCCAGGATTTGGAAGAGATTGGAGAGGGGTACATGAAGGATCTGATAGACAGAAATCTAATTTTAATTAGGGGGTTGTGTAAGAATGGAAGAATTGGATCTTGTGGCATTCACGATCTTCTGAGAGACTTGTGCATAAAAGTAGCTGAGCAACAAGATTTTTTTCATGTGATTAATAAGGACTACACTGGTAGTTGTCGTCGCCTCATATGTAGGGATGAAAAACCTATAGAAGGCCTAATCCCACTAGTGCGATGTATCATGGCAAGTGGTCCAGTGTGGGGGCTGAAAAAACTAGAATTGCTTAGAGTTTTGAATTTTCGAGATAAGTTTGATTCAACGGAAGTATTATATAGGAATGTAAACCTACGCTATCTTGCTTATATTTTCCTTGGAACCTTCGCTTCGGAGCTACATATCTCTGCATCCCTCATGTGGAATCTGCAAACTTTAATCATTAAACAAGTTTTTTCCCCTGCGTTGGTTGTTACGTCCACAGAATTTTGGAAGATGCAACAACTTAGACATGTGGAGTGCCATCAGATTTATCTTCCTCGATGCAACGGAGGAGGTGAGATGTTGATTTTGGAAAACCTGCGGACACTGAAAACAGCAGTGAATATGAGTATGAGTGAGGAGGTATGTAAGAGCATCCCCAATATCAAGAAACTAGGTTTACTCTATCATGGTGACTTGGAAAGATATGATGATTGCTTGATTGAGGATCTGTGCAATCTGGGTCGCTTGGACAAACTTGAATCACTCAACTTGAATATCAGAACTGGGAAATGGTTATTATGGAATGATAAACTCGGATTCCTCAGTTTGCAAAAGACGTTGTGCTTGAGTGTCTTTGAACTCAGATTCCCCAGTTCGCTAAACAAGTTGTGCTTGAGAGGCTGTCAACTTGAGTGGGAAGAAGTGACAGAGACGGTGGGTTCATTGCCTCAACTACAAATTCTCATGTTGGAAGAAGACTCTGTCCATGGAACAAGGTGGAGTCCTGTTAATGGCAAATTTCTACACCTCAAGTTCTTGAAAATTAGTGCTGTATTGCTTGAGCATTGGGATGCAGACCAGTTCCAATTCCCAGTTCTGGAGAAGCTTGTTCTTTGTGATATGAAGTTCTTAAAAGAGATTCCAGAGGGAATTGGTGACATTCCAACACTCCAACTCATTCGTTTGAAGAACTGCAGCATGTCGGCCGCCATTTCAGCTGTAAGAATACAGGAAGTTCAGTTCGACAATGGGAATGATAGCCTTCAAATTGAAGTTCTTTTATGGGAATTAAAGATGGAGGATTTGAAGGAAAGGGTGGAGTCAGAGGGGCTCCCCATCAGTAAGATTAAATTGGAGACTTGGTGAAGATATAAACAAGTAGCCCTTGAGAAGGTAACAAGAAATCAAAGAATTAATGTAAAAAGAAGATCAATATATATTTAAGGTAGCTATTGATGATAAGTTTTACATTGTCAGGTAGCAGGAGATTCATTGGGCTTGTTTAAACCAACTACACAAGCTGCATGCATTATATATCAAGCCCCTGAAAGCAAATTAAATGAAGTGTTTGATTTCATTTAATGCTCAAGCCATGAAATGTTGTGACACGATTCCAACTTACAAACTTGAAGGGGAAGACTTTATTTTTCTACTGCCTTTTTTTGTTCATTTGTTGTTTATGAAAAAGTCTTTTTAAAGTTTAAATTTATATTGTATAATTATATATTTGTTTAGTCAAAGATGTTGATGTTACATTTATCAATCATACAGAAACCAAAAAAAAAAAATCTAATTTAAGATTTGATCATTTATTACACAGGGTTTAAACTAAGTTTATAAGATAATTTTATGGGAAGGTCGAGAGTACCACACAAATCAAGATAATATAGTAATTATAATTAAGGCTATTAGGCAGTAGTTTTTTAAATGGATAATCATACCTGAAAGTGTGAAAAAAAAAAAATATATGTTTGTGGGTAGAAAAGATTTTGACTATCTTTTAAAAGTGTACATCTCTCTCACAAAAATATTGACGGGGCACTTGGTTTGATTGTAGTAATTATTTTTATTATGCGTTTGAAAGTTTAGGGATTTAATATGAATTTGAAATTTTCAATCTAATTATTTAGTTTAATATTAATATTGAAAATTGTTCTTAATTTTGATATTTTAATGAATAAATATGTTGAAAAAAAATAGCTTAAGTTCATGGGTGATTGCTACAGTTGTGGCAAGACTGACCATTTGGCTAGCCAGTGCAAAATACCCAAAGCTAAGAGCAAGGGCAAAGCAAAAATGTCTGTGAAGTACGAAAATGCGAATATGTAATTTTGACACACGGTTGTCAAACTTACTCGCATTAACAGGTTAATGTCAAACTTTCTCTGCCTATCGATGTCAAAGTTTATCTGCTTTGAACTTTGACACCTCAGTGTCAAAGTGTGAATCTGTTTGTTACTAACTAACTCCTATTTTGTAGGGATCTTGTTACTAGCTTGTTGACTACGTTTTTGCACGTCCTATTTAATAGGATTTAAATATATTATCATATACTAAGTATATATTATTATTTACATTATTTATTTTTAATTCTAGGTTGTTAAATAAGTTCCTAAATAATAGGGAGCACCTCTATATTGTTACCTAACCTCCACGTGAGTTTGTGGACGTTTATTCTTGTGTATAAACAGGTAATGAACGTGGAAGAAGCACGATTCCATTGCCAAGTAGTGGAGGAAGTGCTCGAGTGCTCCAAGTCCTATAAATACGAGACGAAGAAGACTAGACGCGTGTGGATTAGAGATTAGACACTTCTTCATACGAGTCCAAGGCTGAATCGTCTCACCAATCATTCATCAAGCGCACGAAGTCTACAATCGAGTTGTGGAATCCATCTCCGGAGAGTGAATCCTACGGTGGAGGAGCAGTTGGATTGTATCGTGTAATTGGGTTCGGTTGTTTTCGTAGAATTACTTCAAGGGAGTGAACCGAGAAGGAATTCTATTTTGCTTTCGTAGGAATTTTTCTAAGGAGTGAACTTAGGAAAATTTCTATTTTGTTTTTGTTCTTCACTTGTAAAAACTTGTTTTTGAAAAGTGAAAACTACTTTGCCGTGTGGCTCTCGGAGGTTTATAATTTATAAACCTTCGAACAATTATTTCCGCTGTGTCAAACTCTTTAAGCTTCCGCGTGTGTTTAAAATACTCTGTTTTGGCGTGTGTCAAACTTGTGTATTTTACTTTCTTTGACACCATTGTGTTAAACTCGGGCACTAAATTATATCAATGTCAGCACACAATGTTCATGACGATGATGATTGAGAAAATGACTTATGTGTTGTTGTGTCTTAAGTCCACCATGTGGACATTCCTGAGGAATGGTTCCGATACGAATGCCTTCACTTTCAACAAAGTTGTTGAAAGGAAGCTTCACACAGGAAATCAAGATTATCATCTATCTCTAAATTCTTTGTTATAATTTCTTTTTTTACTTTTCCTAATTTTATTAATGTATCTTTGTAATTGTAAATGTGAATTGTCCCAATTTACTAAGTTTTGGCCTTTTTTTAATTAAATTATTCATTTACTCACACGAATTAGTTCAGACTTGATTTTATTTTACATCAAAATTCTTAACCCTAATTATTAGTTTTTGAAATGATTAACTGGACTGCCGAATTTATAAAATTTACTTTTGTATATGTGATATTATTAATTTTCTTGACACTCTTTAATTTTTTCAACAATCAAATGCAGAAGAAAATCAAAAACGAGCTAAATAGGAAAATAGTATAGACAAAAATAATAGAGGAAATAATTTTAACTAGCCAAATTTTATAACTACATGCACAAAATAGCCACCCTTATGAAAAACTACACAAAATAGCCAAATTGTACTTTGTCTGTCATATATGTCTTAGTCCACCAATCAATTTTTTCGGTTTATGTGTAAACCCTAACAAAATTGTTTTTTTATTATTAAAAATTGAGGGAAACATTTAGAAAGTAATAATAATCCAATAAAATATTAGGGAATATATCCTCAGCTTGATTTCGGCATTTTCCAGCTTGAGTTCGGCATTTTAGCTTGAGTTCGGCATTTTCAGCTTGATTTCGGAATTGACTATATTATTTTTTAAACTTATCTTGATTTCGTCATTTTCAATATATTGAGCTTGAGTTCGATAATTTTGCCGAATTCACCATTTTTATTTTAAAAATTATGCATGCTTATTTTATAAATATTCATTAATAATTCACCATGTAATTATTTTACTAACGAAATTATATTTTGAACTAAAGAAATAATCATAATTTAATACATAATTACATTACATGTATTGAATACAAATTCCTCATTTGCGAAACACGGGTATTTTGAATTGAAATCATGCAAATAACAAGTATTTGGAATTGAGATGTGAGTTATAAATAAGCATTCAAATATGAGATTTGTTGTTCACACATATTGCAATACGTACAATAAAATTTGTAAAAATGTAACAAATTAATTAGGCGGAATTCTTTCCGGACAAGCACGTTTTGTGTGACTTGATGATCCACAAATACTACATTTTTTTGGTGCTCGTCGTCTACTAGTCGATGTTTGTCCCGCCTGTGCTCCCGAAGGACGACGACTATTTCTTGGTCGACCGGCTTGGCGATTGACGATGGGTGGCAAAACAACACATGCTTGTGCCTCCGGTGATACAATCCACTCATCTCTTGGAGGAAGAGGGTGTACAATTCCTCCATAAGTTTCTCGCCAGTTTGATGTCTTGTAGTACTCCCAAACATAGTCGTACACACCTAAACCCTTGAAGCTGCAACAATAATAATTAAAAACTTGATTGTTATGAATGAAAGTTTAATTCTATCGATATATTTTACTAACCGAATTGCAGCAATAGCATGTGAACATGGAATCAGATCCATCTGAAACTCCCGGCAATCGCATAAGCTGTCTTCAAGATCCACCTTCCAAGTTCTATCCTTGTCTTTAACTTTGAAATGATATTCAGAAACAGGCAAAACCGTGTACCTGTGTGAAATATCCGACAATGGACTCATTTTGGCCACGACTTCCTCAGTCAAGTCATCGTATCTTGCAAACGCCTTAGCTCGCCGTTCATCGAACCATTTTTCGACAATGTGTCTATATAGCTCAATAATGGAACAGATGGGTAGACGTCTAGCATCTAATAACCTGGAGTTGAACACTTCTGCTGCATTCGATGTCATGAAGCTATAACGGCGAACCGGACATTTAGACCTAGCCCACTTTTCAGGCCCCACTGTCATGAGTTTGTTGTATGCAGTGGGGCAATGCTGTTGAATCTGGTCCATTGCCTTCTGATAGACGATAGAACGGTATGCATAGGCTGCCTTGTGGTATAACTGCACGATAGTTGAATTGAATGTCGTCAACTTATTTTGAATATGATAACCACATAAGGCATGCGTCGCCTCTGGATAAACTGAGCTTACTGCCTTGGCAATGCTGATGTGTTGGTCCGAAACAATTAGCAATTGTGGACTACAATCGAAAGCTATTCGCAGTCGTGACATAAACCACGTCCAGCTCTCATCGTTCTCGATCGGTGCAAATCCAATAGCCAGAGGAAAGATTTGTTCGTTGCCATCTTTGGTAACAGCAACCAATAACACACCTTTATTTCGCCCCTTCAGGTGTGTAGCATCCACCACAATCACTTGCCTTAAACAAGTCCCGAAAGCCGCACGTGACACACTCAAGGAAACAAAGAAATGGCATAATCGTTGAACCTCGCCGATATCCATGTCTGTAATAGTGCCCGGATTACATTTTTGGAGAACATCGAGATATTTTGGTAGCAAGTTGAATGATTCTTCTAAGCCACCATAAATCATCGATATGGCTCCATTTCTAGCGCGCAATGCATTGCTGTAACTGACCTTAATACCAAAAATCTGTTGTAGTTCATCCATTATATCGCGCGGCTTGATGATAGATCCTTGTCTACGCATCCTCCGAGCAAAGTAAGCTGAGATCGCCTTTGATCGTATAGTTCTACTGCGGATGTTGTTTAGACTCAAAGTACAACTATGAGTTGGGATGAATTCGCGGACTACCCAACATCCCGCTGAATTGGAGGCACGTAGGATGAATGTACAATTAGGATTGCGACTGCAATTGTACACCACCCGAGTTGTAGAAGAACGCGTGATGGTCCCGGATTATCAGGGTATAACTTGGCAGCGGAAAATATGGTTAATCGTTTCTTGCACTCTGCTGGTTACTCAGCTGACTGGGACCTTCTCAGCTGGTAAGTCAACTTGCACACTGTGTACACAGCTGACTGGCGACTGGCTCGTCAGCTGGTAGCTCAAGACTTAGAATATGTTTAGCCTTGTTTGCACAGTTATATCAGTTTTCAGATATACACCAGCACTTGGGTGCTGGGTTTTAAATCAGTATGAAAATGCAGAAAGCTGATAAAAGACAAAGGATTTATAGTGGTTCGATCAACTGATCTACGTCCACTCTCCAGTCGTAGCACTGGAAATTTCACTAAGAGTAATCGGGTACAAGCGTCCTACGATCTATCTCTAGCTGGTGAATGCCTTGTCCACCAGTTCACTAGATCAACCGCTCCCGGCCTTGTCCTTCTTCAACTCTGATCAGCTGGTGGAGTGCGAGCACGTCACTTCAACCTCCACAGCTAGTTGGGTGTTTAGTTCTCCCAAGAACGTGTCTTCTTAATACGGCAAAAGCCCGTAATAACTCAAGTGCTGGCTGGCACAAGAGCTGCTGTGAACTTCCTCGGAAGAGAAAGATCACCAAAGAGATCAGTAACTTACAAGCTGGAAGCTTGAAGTCTCGTGTTTGAAGAAATCAACACACGGAAAGCTTTAAGAAAAGCCTCGAAAGTTTTGCTTGCTTGCAATAAAGTTTCAGACTTTCGGTAGTTGAGTATGGCGAGAAGAGTATTGAATGTTGGTGGATCCCAGGTATTTATAGCCGAGGGATCCGATTCAAATCTTCTAGCCATTTGGACACATCCGGAAAAGGTCTCTGTCCTCGCATGTCCTTCAGACGGCGGCAGGTAGGAATTTCCGGAAAGCGCCATGCTTTTGTCCACTTTATCTGACATTGATCTCTTTATGTCAGAACGGCACTATTCGTCAGTATGAGGAATCGAAACTGGTGTCTTGAACTGATAGACTTTAAGGTATCCTCCCTTAAAGTAATACTTTGTCAGTTAATTCCTCAACGAATCTTCTTTTTGTCTCTAAGACTCTGGGAGAGCGAATCTGGAATTCTGCTGGTAACATCCGACTGGTAGATCATTCTGGTGATCTTGTGCTGGCAGTCTCTGCTGGTGACTTGCGCTGGCACAATCTAAGTCTACCAATATGTCTGATGTTAACTCTTGGAATCTCCCATGACTGGTGACTTCACCGCTGGTGAACAGTGTCAGTGAGAACACCTATTCTGCTGGTAAGGTTTGTCAGCCGCCTGCTAATGAAAACCTTCCCAACTGGTGAACAGTAGCCAGTCGTTAGCTCTTCTCATGCTGATGAACAGTGTCAGCACGAGTCTTTGTCAGCCGCCTTCGGATGAGGCTTTTCCAACTGGTGAACAGTACCAGTGGTAAGCACTTCTCATGCTGGTGAACAGTGTCAGCATGAGTCTTGATCAGCTGCGACTTACAACTCAAAAGACCTAAACAGGACTTTACATTTGAGACTAGAGCTATTCTAGAGACAAACTGACGCTGGTAGGACTTAGGATTTGATCCACCAAAACACCAAAACTAGAATCTAAGCAAGTAGCTACTTGGGAAAGGAAACTTAGCCAAATTTCCCAACAATTTCCCCCTTTTTGGTGCGATCAAAGCCTAACCAGCGAGCACTCAGCTGATGAGGAAAGTTACAAAAAATTTCAGGGTTTTACAAATAAGCCTATCAGATCTAAACCCAAGAAAATACTTCCTCACATCAGCTCTAACTAAAAATCTTCCCCCTCAAACCAGGAGAGATATTGCTCGTTTAAAATATGAAAATTGAGATCAGAGCAAAAAGATTTAAAGTGTGTGATACGAGTGCTGGTGCTGATTACACTGGAAGTGTAAGTTCAGCTGGTAAGTAAATACTCAGACAATTTGTTGGACAATGAGGAATTGTCATCAACTTGTCAGTAATCAATCCATTTAATATGTTGCAGTTACAAGTACAGGATAGAAAACTGACTAGTCTAGAGATACAAATACTTACAACAAAATGAAGAAGCTAGACTATGGCTGAGAAGATGATCCTGGTGATTGAGTTCTGCTGGTTAAGGACCTCAGGATCTCAGTGAGCGCTGCCATATCTTGTCTGCTCTTCTCCCTTTCCTCAGCAGCAATCCTCCTCTCCTCTTCAGCAAGACGGGCTCTCTCAGCCTCAGCACGTGCTCGTGCACTTTCCCCCTCTTGGATCCGCGCCAAAAAGGACACTCCAGCGGTGACTGACTCCATCTGTTGAGTCATCTCGGTTCGGAAGCTGGCGAAGCACTGGTCCATCCTGGCATCAATGATTGCAAGAAGCTGCGCAGGGGGATGGATCTCGGAGATTGGCTGTGCTGATACTTCAAGGGAAGAGGAAGGCACATTAATTGCGGAAGGAGCCGCTGCTGGTTCAGATGCAGCTGATATCTCCATCGGGGCTGGCTCCTCCGCTGGCACTGCAGCTGCTGCTGGTGCCTCTGCTGGTACATCAGCTGCTGCTGACTCTTCTACTTGTACTTCGACTGCTGGCTCCTCAGCTGATTCCACCACTGGCACTGCTGCTGGAGCTGGCTGGACTTCAGAAACAACTGTGGGGGCTGTGAATTCCACCACTTGCCAGTCCATAGAATCAGGGACGAGATCGCCCGAGACAATAGGAACAGGAGGGATGGCAAGGGTCAGCCACCAACCACGCGAGGGATCCTCTGCCACTGGGTGGTCTACCAGCAGAGCGCTGGCAGCCATGTCGAACAGGACAGCATGGTAGGGAGGGATCCTCGGGAGGGTAACCAGCACTTTGAGGTGTCGGAGCGCGTACGTCAGTTGGTACCCCCGACTGGTGACTCGGAACTGGAGGAAAGGTAACTTGACCTTTTTCAGTGGCGGGAGGCCGGAGCTTCCAGTCAGCTGCCTATACTCAGCAATCTTCAGCAAGCGGCGCTTGATCCTCCTTGTAGACAGCTGCTGGGGGCAATCAGGATCAGTGCCCATGAAAGCATTAGCCCACTCCTCCTCCGCTCTCCAGTAGCCAAGACCCAGCCTGGCATAGAGAACCGCCCGCTTCTCCACAGTCAGCAGGCGCTGGCATCGATCAAAAATCCGCCACCTCCGGAACTCCAGACATAGGTCCGGATCCACCCTCCAGAGTCGTCGGTAGCTGGATATCATCTCGTCATTGACGGCATTCTCCACTTCCGCCGTGATATTCTCCGCATATTCATAGAGGGTGGAATTGTAGTATTCCACTGGCTGCAGGGGCAGGCACCAGTCAGAGATTCTGGAGGCATAAATCGACTGGTGGGGGAGTCCGCTGAAGGGTATGATGTTGAATGCAGATAGCTCTGGCACTCTTGAATTATAAAAAGCCATCTCCCCGCGCTGCTCCCACCGGTGCACCCCTGTCACTTGAGCCTGGAAGGCATCCTCATCAACCAGTTGATGCTCTTGGATGCAGAGCATATAAGGTCGCCTTTCAGTTCGTGCACGCCTAGCTGGTGGTGTAGAGGATGCTGCTGGTCGCCCGGAAGTTGATGTCGAGGCATCTGTAGATCGGGGGCGACTGGCAGGACGACGAGCCTTATCATCAATGTCTGGGAACAGATCCCTTGGCTCCATCCTCTGCACCATTGAGTAATGTGTCACCTCCTCAGCTGGCTCCTGCTCTGGCTCTTCAGCCCTTGGTTCCTCTGCATCCTCGGATTCAGAACTGACATCCGAGAAGCTCGCCAGTTTTACCAGGGTGGTTGCCCGCACATCTTCTCCTCCACTAGCACCCCCTTGCGCGGCCAGTGGGTCTTCTTCACCTCCACCACCCCCTTGCGCGGGTGGAGGGACTTCAGCGGTTTCCTCCTCCGGCTGGTACTCATCCACAAGGGATAGTACATCCTCGTCAGCGCCCATCACCAGCAGGCGAGTGAAGGATTCATCAGATAAGATCTCGCCTGGAGCTGGTGCTGGTGGCCTTGCACTTGTGGAAGTATCGGGCACATCCCACTTGCCCTTGGCCACCTGGCGCACTTGCTCCGCCAGTTGCGCCTGACGTCTGGCCTTATGCTCAGCCTGCACCCTGGCATAGGCTTCATCGCGGGCTGCCAGCTCAGCCTCTCTTTTACGCTGGTCGGCCAAGG
>JAPKLW010004154.1:0-30118 GCA_026898455.1 Plectranthus barbatus
CAGCTGAGACAGTTCCATGATAAACTGTCGGTGTAGGCTGCAGCATAGGCACTAATAAGCATCTTATCTTGGATGGCTTGGTATGCTGGTGTGGGGCACACATTGATAAGGTCCTAAGTCGAGATCGATTCTTTTATCTGACATTAAAAGAATCTAGATCTCTATGGCTTGACGAGATCCTAAGCCTAAATGAAGGTACAGAAGTATATGCAGATTGTGTATTACTTTGAGTTGCAGTGAAAGGCTCTAGTTGGGCTTGTATATCTATATCTTGGGTAATAGCAGTTTGTATATGACTGTCTGGTACTGGAACTAGGTAACCACATCCAGTATAGGATTGACTAGCTTGTCAGAGCTTAAATTAATTAACGAATGTTTGTAACCATAAATGTGGGGATATACCGAGCCCATGCAACCCGTACCTCAAAACGTGGTAGCAAATAGGTAGGACAGTATTGATTCTCTGGTGGAATGAATCAATATTAATTAATTAATTATATTTTGGGTTGAATATGGGAATTAATTAATTGATAGGTCTTATTTGCTATTTACATTCTGGTCCCTGGTCTGGCCCATGAAACTCAAGCCCAATAGAAGTCCAGTATTTTCCTATAAATAGGCTTCAGTTCCTCATATCTCAACACACCACAAGATCATAAGTTGCACACAGCAAACCAGGTTTTGGGAGCTGTGGTGATCGACTAGATCTGAGAAACGAGGAGGAAATTCTGCTTCTGAACCGCGCAAGGAATCTGAAGGGAATCTTCACCAGATATTAAGATTGAGTTGGGATATAGATCAGAAGATCAAATCAAGAGGATTTCCTTTCTTCTCTCTCTCCTTGTTTTTCAAAAATAATTATTTATTTTCATAAGATTTAATTACTCAATCTGTTAGGGATTAAATCTTTGTGCGTGGGAAAGGATCAAGAGGAATCTCCACGCACTCGTTCATCAAGGTTCGCAATCCAGGTTTTCCGCATAAACCCCCTTATGAATATTCAATAGGAGCATGCTAGGATTAATCATAGGCATAGCAATTTATTTTTTATATTCCAATTAAAGATCTTTGGCAAACGGACTTCGTGATTCAGTTCACGAATCCCTTCAATAGGTATCAGAGCCAGGTTGAATTAATTGGCTCTATCGGAAAAATAATATTGCCCATGATTTCCATGATAATTATTATTGAATGATTGCATGGGTTTTATGGATTGTATGTACATGTTTTTCGTCCTCGTGGTTCACGGGTTAATCCGCCTTTTTATATGGATTCATTTTTCACCCACGAGATAAATCTATGGTTAGATTTAAATTTTTAGAATGTAATTAGATATTTCAAATGTAATCTTTTATTTTCAAAATTAAATCTGAAAAATGAAGAACACGAAGAACACGAAAATCGAAGAACACGAAGATCAAAGAACCGCACAATGCACGACGGCACCGGCACGACACAGGGCCGTGCACGGCGGCACGGCAGAGCACGCGCGCGGCTGCCACGGGGACGGTACAACCGCGCGGAAACCCTAGGGTTTCAAGGCACGGAGCGCGCGCGTCAGGCAGCCACCGCGCGGCCAAGACCAGCCAGGCCAGGTGCGGGGCACCAGGGGCGGCCGACGATGCGGGGGAGCGGAGCAGCAGGTGGCCGGGGACAGCGGCGGCGTACCCAGGGCGCGAGGCGCACGCGCTCGCGCTCGCGCTCGTGCAGCAGGCCTACGCACACGCCGGCGGTGCCTTCCCCTCCCTCGGTCGGCGTCAGCGGGAGAAAGGTGGTGGCGGCGGTGGCTCGAACGCCGGGGACGCGGGCTGGAGCGGCTGCGGAAGGGTGTGGCATGCAAACCAGAGGCGCGGCAAACCTTAGGGTTTGCGCGCAGTTCGTACGAGCTTCCGGTCATCTAGTTGCATGATTTCGGCGAGTCACGGAGGCCGACGGTGGAGAAGAAAGGTGAACGGCAGTTCGGGCGATGGTCGGGGCAAGCTGGGGCGGCAGCATTCGAAACGGGCAACAGCCGGAAGAGGCGGTATCGCAGACTGCAACCATGCACGTGCATGGCTGCTCTGCATGCCGGGAGCCCTCACGGCGGAAGCGAGTCGCCGGCGGGGGTGGTTTGCCGGTGGTGGCTCGTCGGGCCAAGTTCTCGCGGGCTATTGGGCTTGCAATGTGTGCCTAGGCCTGCGATTTGGTTAACAGGCACAGTTGTCCAATTTTCTGATGGATCAAATCTTGGAGGCCCAGATACTGAAAATAAATTCAGATCACAGTCCAAGTAGTGGGAGCCCGGTCGAAGATCTGTATAATTAATTACAACTTGTAATAGTTAGAATTATTTATGGGGCCACGAGGATATTTTTTATTTGTTTTATTAGCTGTCTTCGCATGATATATGTGTTTAATTTAATTGCGCAGCATATAAGCATGTTGTAGATAATAGGAGCACGTTTACTGCTTTTATTTACAGCTTTAAAGCATGCTATGTAATTTATTTTGTGTAATTAATTATAACTATAAATTCGGGGTTCATGCTATGCATGATAGAATTTTAGCAATGTTATAATTATGGCTACATAAAATAATCTGTGCAATTGAACCTTATGAATTAAAAATTACTAAGCTCATAATTTAGTAAATGGTTATCACAGCTGAGACAGTTCCAGGATAAATTGTCAGTGTAGGCTGCAGCATACGCAATAATAAGCATCTTATCTTGGATGGCTTGGTATGCTGGTGTGGGGCACACATTGATAAGGACCTAAGTCGAGATCGATTCTTTTATCTGACATTAAAAGAATCTAGATCTCTATGGCTTGATGTGATCCTAAGCCTATATGAAGGTACAGAAGTATATGCAGATTGTGTATTACTTTGAGTTGCAGTGAAAGGCTCTAGTTGAGCTTGTATATCTGTATTTTGGGTAATAGTAGTTTGTGTATGACTGTCTGGTACTGGAACTAGGTAACCACATCCAGTACTGGATGGTGACATTCGCCGAGCAGCTCAAAAGGTTCATTATGCTAAAGTCCTGCAGGAAGATTAATTTCAAGCATAAGTGAAAAGGTTTGAGTGGATTGACTCAGGAATATAAGATTTTTATAAATTAAATAGCTTGTGAGAGCTTAAATTAATTAACGAATGTTTGTAACCTTAAATGAGGGGATATACCGAGCCCATGCAACCCGTACCTCAAAATGTGGTAGCAAATAGGTAGGACAGTATTGATTCTCTGGTGGAATGAATCAATATTAATTAATTAATTATATTTTTGATTGAATATGGGAATTAATTAATTGATAGGCCTTATTTGCTATTTGCATTATGGTCCCTGGTCTGGCCCATGAAACTCAAGCCCAATAGAAGTCCAGTATTTTCCTATAAATAGGCCTCAGTTCCTCAGATCTCAACACACCACAAGATCATAAGTTGCACACCGAAAACCAGGTTTTGGGAGCTGTGGTGATTGACTAGATCTGAGAAACTAGGAGGAAATTCTGCTTCTCTACCGGGCAAGGAATCTGAAGGGAATCTTCACCAGATATTCAGATTGAGTTGGGATACAGATCAGAAGATCAGATCAGGAGGATTTCCTTTCTTCTCTCTCTCCTTGTTTTTCGAAAATAATTATTTATTTTCATAAGATTTAATTCCTCAATCTGTTAGGGATTAAATCTTTGTGCGTGGTAAAGGATCAAGAGGAATCTCCGTGCACTCGTTCTTCAGGGTTTCGCAATCCAGGTATTCCGCATAAACCCCCTTATGCATATTCAATAGGAGCATGCTAGGATTAATCATAGGCATAGCAATTTATTTTTGATATTCCAATTAACGATCCTTGGCAAACGAACTTCGTGATGTAGTTCACGAATCCCTTCAGGACCAACCAGTAGTATCAGAGCTGTTAGTCCTTACAGGCTGGTCGTTTTACGTCGCTTATGACCAGATCTATTTCCTTGCACTCGTTTCTTCCTGATTTAGCTCGGGTACATCATGATGATGAACATCACCAAGCTTCCCAAGTACTCAACAGGAAATTCAACAAGTCGAAGAAGAGGTCACCTATCATGTTGAAGAATATTCGCAATAGATGGTTGAGGTGATAGCTAATGGACTGCTAAAGTTCACAAAGGTCAACTCCCAACTTGGAGGAACCGATGGTCCTAAAATCGTTGACAAGACGTACGTTGAATGGATGGCTGAAGATTAAGCTCTGGCACATCTTGAACCAATGGCCTACGAACTGATATTGGCATCTCTACTTGAAGCATTGGCTGAAGATGCCTTGGAATATGATAATGCCAAAGAAGTTTGGGATTTTCTTTGTACTCTATGCTAAGAAGCTGATCAAATGAAGCGCAACAATGGAAATATAAAATCAATGGAAACTAGATTCAATGCGATCATCTTCGAACATAAAAACTTGGGGAGAGAGTACACTATTGCTGATCTCAATGCAAAAATCCTCTAAAAAATGCCCAAGGAGGACTGGTGTTAAGACTACCAGTTTAAAGGAGAAGGATTTGTCCAAGAAGTTGACCAAGGATGTATTTGACCAATTATAGGCACATGAATGGGACATCCAGATGGTCAACAAGAATGAAGTAGTACGAACTACCAATTCACCAACTTCTAATGTTGAGGATGCTGCCTTCTTCGTAAAAAGGGATTTCCAAAGGAGACCAAAGAATGCTTCTACAACATCATAGTCTCATAAGAAGGAAGAGGAGAATTCAGTTGCTGAATTGGAGGAGCAGATGAGAAAACTTACCAAGCTCATTGTGAGAGCGAAGGAAAAAACTTAAAGCTCACACGGAGATTATCAGAAATTCAATGAAAGAGAACCAAAAGAATAGTTTTGGTGCAATTCTCCCAACCACCTCAAATATGATTGCCCTCTGGTTGATAAAGAGAAGAGAGAAAGATTGAGGAAATTTTTCGAGAAGAGAGCTTTTAAAGCTGTTGCCAAAGCTATGCTCTCCAAGACTGAAGTACCTGACATTCTTGACAATGATGATGGTTATTACTCATTGGATGACGAGTCGGAGGAGGAAGTTCTACTTGTCTTCATGGTTGCGATAGGAGACGATGCTTCAGACGAGGAAACTAAAAATCCAAGAACTGCAGAACTGGTAACTAATTCTCAACTAGTTTTTAGTTCTTCTACATGCAAAATTGAGGACACCGAATCTCTTAGGAGATTCAGATGATGTTTCCCTCGAATATCTCTCAAAAGAATTTGCCAAATTTCATGAATTAAATATTTTTTACTTAGTGAAAACACCTCACTGAAATTTCAAGTTTCCACTTTGACCGATGAGATTGAAAATTTTAGGTCACATTGTGAGGAACTGATAAAATTGAGAGAACATTCCCTTTTTCTTAAAAGTTTTAAAATTATTTTTAAGGAATGTGAATCTTTGAAATCTAAAATTGCTAACGAGGAAAAATTTCATTTCTCACTTTATTCGAGCACGAGCAAAACTGAAGAAGCTCTGAAAGCTCAAAGAGATCCCTATGACAAATTAGGGATAGGTTTGACGAAAATAATTTGAGCATTCACGCATCTAGTTCTGAAATTGGAAATTCTAGTTTTGAGGTGAAGTTGTAAGGCAAAGGGGTAGCTCAAATTGGCAAAAAACCGATCGATCAGGTTAAGGGCAAAAACTCTGTTCCTAGACTTAAAATAACTCAGTTCCCAAATTGAATAAACATCAACCTAAAAGGAACTCAAATTTGTCTAAGGAATCGGTGAAGCAATATGTTCCAGTTCCTAGGTAGCCAGTTCCACGGGCGGATTATTGAAATCCGTGATACTTCGATCATAACTTGTATGAGAAATGGATTCATCCAAGTAGGAGGAACAACTACTTGAGGTCTGAGCCCAACAAGATTTCATTTTCAAGGGCTAGGAAGAATACTCACCCGGGATCAGTTTTTTGAGACTCTTTCAAGAGACCAGTTCTCAAGAAGAGTTTGCACACATCAACTACTCCTTGTGCATCGCATTCAAATAACATTCATTATTAAGCAACCTCTACTTCAACTCTATCAGACATCTATCAAAGCACAAACTAATTGAAAGTTTTCCCCAAACTAGATTCAAGAAGGACGGTATTTGCGGAGCGTGCTAGCTTGGAAAGAAACGAAAGCTTCATTCAAGAATCATCCAGTTACTGCAAGCAACGACAGGATTCTGGAATTGCAGCACATGGATTTGTTTGGACCAGTTAAGCCACCCACGGTCAGAGGAAGAAGAAATACTCTTGCGGTTGTTGATGACTACTCGAGACACACATGGGTGAGGTTGCTGACAACTAAAGATGAAGTTGAAACCAAGCTTCCAGAACTGATTATGAGGGTTTAGAATGACAAAGGAGTAACTGTGTTGAGAAAAAGGTCAGATAATTGAACTGAATTCTGCAACGGTCCATTAATGGATTTATACGCAAATATTGGAATTACTCATGAAAGATCCACTCCAAGAACTCCTCAACAGAATGGCCTTATTGAGAGAAGAAACAAAACACTCAAAGAAACAGTGAGGACCACGCTTGTAGAAGCCAATTTAGATGAAGGTTTTTGGGGAGAAGCTCTGATGACTGCTTGTTATGCCTTCTACGAGGTCTACCATGGTCGTAAGCCTTCTACTGCTCATCTACGTGCTTTTGGTTCACCATGTTATGTTCACAATAGCGAAAAATCAAAACTGAATAGTTTAAGTCCCAAAGCTGATGAAGGGGTGTTCCTTGGTTATGGACACCCTTCGCGCAAGGGATATTGGGAATTCAATAAGACTTCGGGACTTGTGGAGATAACATGTAATGTTGAATTTGATGAGTCTGTTTTAGTGTGCAGGATCTTAAAAGAACTGGAGCTAGACAATAGATAGATCAAGAAAGTCAATGAGAAAATGATTAATGATAATGATGATACTTGCCCAGTTTCTTAGACTAGATCAATAAATGAAATGTCTTGTTCACCAGTTGGCTTGGCTAGATTGCAACCAACCAAAGGGGCCCATAATGCTATAGAACTTGCTAAGGCCTTGGATTCCATAACCATAAATACAAGAACAAATCAAGGGGGAATTCCAACTGGAAATGCTGAAACTGAAAATGCTCAACCTGAAGAAATCATTCTAGAAGATAAAGAACTAGAAATTGAAGAAAGAAAAACTGGAGAAGAAGGAATGAAGGAAATCAATATTTCAGTTTCTATATAAAATCCACTTTTGGAAGATCAACTTTGAAGAGAGGAAGAACTAGTTTTAGATTCTTCACTAACTTCAGTTCCAATTTTAGGAAATGATTTTCAAGGTTCTTCTACTCAACCAATCGAAGTCAGCCAGCTCCAGAAGCCAAGATGGTTGAGATATCAACCTGAAGATGCAGTTTTGGATAATATTGCAAATCATGTTCCCACGGGCCAGGGAAATGCTTTCATGACGTGCTTTATCTCTCAGTAATTAGAACCGACGAAGATCAAAGATTCCTTGCAGTCGATAGATTGGATCAATGCGATGCAAGAGGAGTTAGAATAATTCACTCGCAATAATGTGTGGTATTTGATAGATAGACCAACACACCGATCAGTTATGGGAACCAAATAGGTGTTCAAGAATAAGCGAGATGAAACTGTCACAATCATGAGGAACAAAGCTAGATTGGTTTCTAAAGGATATGCACAGTGCGAGGGCAAAGATTACGATGAGACATTTGCACCAGTTGCAAGACTAAAGGCCATTCGATTGTTTTTGGCTTATGCTACACATCATAATTTCACAGTTTTTAAGATGAATGTGAAAAGTGCATTTCTCAATGGGTAACTTAAAGAAGAAGTATATGTTGAATAGCCCTCAGGTTCGAGGAAGGCAATCAAGTTTATAAACTGAGGAAAGCTTTATATGAGATGAAGCAGGCACCCAGAGCGTGGTATGAGACACTTTCCCTGTTTTTTCTCAATAATGGATTTGAGAAAGGAAAAAAAGAACATAACTCTATTCAGAATTAAGGATGAAAATGATATCTTGTTAGTCTAAATTTATGTCGATGATATCATCTTTTGTTGCAAGAACTTGGAGCTATGTGAGAAATTTGCCCAATTAATGCAAAGGAACTTTTAGATGAGTATGATGGGAAAGATAACATATTTCCTCGGTCTACAAGTGATACAAACTGAAGGAGAAATTTTCATCAACCAAAGGAAATACACCAAGGATTTGATCAACAAGTTTTGCCCAGAGAAAACTAAAGCCTTGAGGATTCCTATGAGACCCAGTTCTTAGATCAACCTTGATGAACAAAGAGAACCAGTTAACCCAACAAGCTACAGAGGAATCATCGGATCATTGTTATATCTGACCCCAAGCAAGCCGAATATCTCCTATGCTGTTGGAGTTTGTGCAAGATTTCAAGTCAGTCTTAAGAAATCGCACATGGAAGCTGCCAAGAGGATTGTGAAATACCTAAAAAGATCTTAATCCTTAGGTATATGGTATCCCAAAACTAACGAACTGATTTGAAATGGTTATTCAGATTCAGATTTTAGAGGCTACAGAATAGATCAAAAGAGCACAAGTGAAACTTGCCAGTTCTTAGGCCATAAACTAATTAGCTGGTTATGCAAGAAGCAGCATTCTCTAGCTACGTCCACCACCGAATCTGAATATGTAGCCGCTGCTAGTTTTTGTGCTCAAGTGCTTTAGATTAAGCAACAATTGCTAGATTATGATGTGAAAACTGGATGTGTGCTTATATATTGTGATATTAGCAGTGTAATGTGCATTACCAAAAATGTAGTTCACCATTCGAGGATAAAGCACAGAGATATTCGTCATCATTTTATCAGGGATCATGTGGAGAAAAAAAGATATATCTATGGAATACATCAAAACAGATTATCAGTTGGCAGATATCTTCACCAAACCTCTGGCAGAAACTAGATTCAAAGAATTATGTCTCTAACTTGGTTTACTTGAGTTTGATGAAATTTCAATTGAAGAGGAGTAGATGCGGATTAAAATTGAGTCATACCTCTGAATTTTCAGTTTTTGGTTCTCACTCTCAGTTTTCAGTATTTGGATTTCATACTAAACCATTTCCTATCTCGAATGGTATCACTGAAGGTACTGAAATTCGAAAATTAGCTCCTATTTTTTGTTTGGATTTTAGTCAAGAAAGGTTGTGGAATTAAACCGAGTCCAATCTCTCGATTTAGGAACTGAAAAACTTGATTGAAAATTATGTTTTTGGATCTAGAGGTGGGATATTTGAATTTAAATTATAACATTTCTCACAAGCTTCATTAAATGCAAGGCATCCGAGGATCAATCTGGAAGTAACACATGTCGAGACCCACTCCCCCACATACGACTGTAGCAGGCAGGTCAATATGTGCCATCTCCCAACCGTTGATCATGTTTAAATGAAGCAATCTTGATCGTCCAGTCTGCCGTTCGAATTCTTTAAATAGGCAAAGGGTTTCTCGCATTAATTCCTACTGTCATTTTTCCTCTGCAAATATTTGAAACCCTCTCGAGAACTCAAAAGCATTAAAGTTGTCCCAAACATACATTCCCACATTTATTCACCAGCATTCAATATCTAAGAGAACAGCTGCAGAGAATCTCAAGCACGCCGAACTTGTCAAACTGGCAAAGGGTGAAGAATCGGCTGCAAATCTGACAATGGAATAGCGGAGGGCTCCCCAGATCAAAAAGAGAAGACCCTACTTTGGGAGGAAGCTAATAAAGTGTGCGCAGACTCTCGTCTAGTGGAGAAACTGAAAAATGAGGAATTCATATACTACTTGACTGTATATCCTAAACAGTTCCATCCGTTTATGAAGGATGAGTTCAATGAAAATGTTGTGATTTCCATAGATGAAAGATCCTTCACCACCACCATAGTCAGAGTACCAATAGAATTTCACCCCAGTTGCTAAACAAACTATTTAAGTTAAAGAACAATAGCACAAATGTTGCCACTTACCGATATGGAATTAAAGAGGACATGGAAGAACATTGGAGAAACTGGGAGAAGCCATCTGTCAAAACTAGCTGGAAAGTCACCACAAAAACTTCAAAACTGGATAGCTTCTACAAATTCTTGGGGGATATTGCCATTTAGATGCTTCAGTGTGAAGTGGGATCACACTCCGAACTGAGCAAGAAGAAGTACTGCGCTTTTATGGCTATCGGTAATAAGATATGTGGAAACTTGGCTAAATTTTTGAACGAATATTAGAAAATGTTAAGAGAAACTCCACCTTTCCCAGTAAGGGAGTTTTTTCCACTGGAGTCAGTTTTGGACTAAAAATTGGTTTTCTGATTGAAAAACTTGTGCGATCATTAGATGAAGGTAAAACATTGTTAGCCACAGACTTCATTCCCCCCGACAACGATACTCAAGAAATCCTCAGTAGTGAAACTCAGAGAACTGAAACTAAGAAGGAGGACAACTTCGAGCAAACGATGAAAGATCTGCCACACTTACCTGTAGGGTTTTACCGTGAACCGAATCACCAAAACCAAATGAACCGGACCGTTTATGGTTATTGTTCATAAAACATTCATAAACCCTAAGCATGCTCCTATTGAATTTAATGCATGGATAAAGAATTATTTACCTTAATTCCGTAGTCTCAGAAACGATCTTTCGTGTTTGTATTCCAAGATTCAGAATCAACCACGCGATATAATTAAATCTGCGGAACAAGAAATTAGAAATCTAATTTCTTGATTTAATAATGATCAAAAAAGACAGAGAGAAAGAATTGGGAGTTGTTCTTCAGATTAGATCTTCAGATCTGTTTCGCGGTGCATTCAGATCTGCTACTGGTGAGGATCCCACATGTCTGTATTTGAGCAGGACCAGAATTCGAAAATTCTCCTCCTCTCTCCTTGAAGTCGGCGCCCACCTCTCTCTCTCACTAGGCTTTCAATTTTTCAATTGTGTTACAACTTGTGAGGGAGAGTTGTCTATTTATAGACCTAGGGTTGCAAACCCTAATGGGCTCCTGGGCTCAATTCAGCACACTTTCCTTGGGCCAGACCTGGGACCTAATGCAAATAATAAAGTGGGCCTATGAATTAATTAATTCCCATGTCCACAACCCAGGAAACAATTAATTAATTAATATTAATTCTTTTTCACCACAGAATTAATACTGACCTACCCCTTTATTACCACGTTATGAGAACGGGCTGCATTAATTGAGAATCCCCATATTTAAGATTACCGGACATTCATTAATCAATCGGAGCCTCTGACAAGCTCTAACTACAATTAATTAATATCTTATAATTCCTTAGTAGTACCATTCAATCCTTATCACTCGTACCTGAACTTAATCAGCCTACAGGACTTTGGCACGGTGAATGTTATTGAGCTCCTCAGGGAATATCCCCATCCTATTACTCGGATATGGTTACCTAAACCCAGTCTCAGGCGGTACTACACGAACTGCTGTTACTCAAGATGCGGATATACGAGCACGTTACTTAGGCTCTCCACCATAGCATGTCAAAGCAACAGTCAACCCGTGCAAACCCCTGAACTTTTGTTAGGGTTTTGACTCAATCAATATAAAGAGATCTTGTATTTGTTGATGTCAGATAGACGAATACATCTCACTGTTGTCCATCAATACGCCACATCTGCATACCAGCATGTCAAGTAACCAAGACAGACTACTTATTCCGACGATGCCGTAGCAATCCGGACAAACGTATCCTCATACGCTGTCTCGGCTGTGATTAGGTTTATGTCTCACTATGTCAAGTGATCATACTATCTTCTGCGATCTACAACACGCCGTATGATCGTCCCAATCAGTGAGACAAGAGGATACCATTGTTCACTCATGTAGTTTGTTTAACAGATAGGAGAATTAAACCGTTGTATACTTATTATAATAAATTCTTTCAGTATACAAAACCCATCAATCTCCCACTTATACTCAAAGCACGACTAAGCTATTACCGAGTATACAGTCCGTCTATCTAGTCTGCTGTCTCTTTAATCACTGTCAGTGGTCGGCATCCACCTCAGACGCTCACGAATATGTCTTTCGTAAACTTTCTGCGGCAAGCTCTTTGTAAATGGATCAGCAAGATTGTCAGCAGTGTCAATCTTCTTAATTTGCACATCGCCCCTCGATACGATTTCTCGTATGATATGGTACTTTCTCTCTATGTGTTTGCTTGCCCTATGAGACCGCGGTTCCTTTGAGTTTGCCACTGCACCAGACTTATCACAATAAATTGTGATGCTCCTCGGCAAACTTGGAATCACACCCAACTCTAAAAGTTAGTTCCTGAGCCATACCCCCTCTTTCGAGGCGTCGGAGGCGGCGACATATTCCGCCTCCATGGTGGAGTCAGCAACGCATTTCTGCTTTAGGCTCCTCCAAGATACAGCTCCACCTCCCAAGGTAAACACATATCCTAAGGTCATTTTCTTCTCATCCTGGTCCCCTTGGAAATCCGAGTCTGTATAACCCACAGGGCACAAATCCTCACTTTGATAAACTAGGCAATAATTTCTAGTTCTCTTCAAGTACTTGAGGATGTGCTTTACAGCAGTCCAGTGCGCCTGTCCAGGGTTAGACTGATATCTTGCTACCATGCCAACGGCATAACAAATATCAGGCCTAGTACACAGCATCGCATACATGAGACTACCCACCGCTGAAGCGTATGGTACAAGACTCATCTCGCCTTTCTCCCGCTGTGTCTGAGGACACTGCCCACTAGAAAGATGAACGCCATGACAGAAAGGCAGCAAACCTTTCTTGGCGAGTTGCATGCCGAACCGGGCAATCACAGTATCCACATAGGATGCCTAGGATAAGCTCAATATTCTTCTCTTACGATCTCGTAAGAACTTAATCCCAAGAATGTAGCCAGCTTCTCCCAAATCCTTCATTTGGAACTGTTCGGATAACCAAACCTTAATTTCGGACATCACTCCCTCGTTGTTTCCAAATAGGAGTATGTCATAAACGTAAAGTGCAAGGAAAACCACGCTCCCACTGACACAAAGTCGGTAAACACAACTTTCGTTTTCCAACTGTGCAAATCCAAAGGATTTAATCACATCATTGAAACGTAAGTTCCACGACCTTGAAGCTTGCTTAAGTCCACACAAGGACTTCTTAAGCTTCCAGACAAGATGTTCTTCGCCCTTGCGTATGTAACCCTCGGGTTGCTGCATATAGATGTCCCTACCTTCTTCAAGGTAACCGTTTAGAAAAGCAGTTTTGACATCCATCTGCCATATCTCGAGGTCCATATGCGCAGCTATGGCAAGGAGTATCCGGATGGACTTGAGCATAGATACGGATGAATAGGTTTCGTTATAGTCAATGCCCTCTTTCTGACTATAACCCTTTGCCACCAGCCTGGCCTTAAAAGCCGTAACTTTTCCATCTGCCCCTTTATTTCTCTTATATACCCATTTGCACCCTATGGCCCTAAAGCCATCCGGCAAATCAGTTTTCTAGTATACATCCATAGCAGTTATGGATTCAATTTCAGAATCCATGGCGACGCCATTTGGCAACATCCTTGTCCTGCACTGCCTCTTCGTAAGTCAGTGGGTCAGAGTCCTCATGTCTGTCTTCCGGGCTCAAGTCCGAAGACTCACCCACGAACATGTACCTTTCCGGCTAGAAAATAACTCTCCCACTACAACGAGGCATCAGTGCCGTGTCAGTAGTAGGTGCAGTAACTTGTGGTTCTGCACCATGCATTGAAGAATGTGTCTGTGGTGTTGTACATCTCACAGGTGCACCCACATCTACACGTTCCCCTTCCCTTGGAATCGCATTCTCGTTTTCAATTTCTTGAAGAAAGATATCACTCCTTGACCTGTGATTACTCACATACTCGTCCTCCAAGAATCTAGCGTTGGTGCTAACAACGACTCTTTGACTCTCAGGACAGTAAAAGTAACCACCTTTCGTTTGCCTGGGATACCCTATGAACAGCATTACTTTTGACCTACTTTCTAAGTTATCATATTCCTTCGACAGTACGTGTGTCGGACAGCCTCATACTCTAAACTTGCACAAACTAGGTTTGCGACCAAGGAAGAGCTCAGAAGGCATCTTAGGAACTGATTTAGAAGACACCACATTTAGCAAATAAGCTGTTGTTTCCAATGCGTAGCCCCAAAACGAAATTGGTAAGTTTGCATAACTCATCATTAATCTTACCATCTCTAGAAGAGTCCTATTTCTTCTTTCAGCCACACCGTTTTGCTGGGGAGTACCCGGTGCAGTCCACTGGGATGTAATCCCGTTTTCTAACAAATATTGCAGGAACTATTTACCGAGGTATTCGCCACCGCGGTCAGATCGCAATGACTTGATAGTTGTCCCGACCTTCTTTTCTACCTCAGCCTTGAGCTCTTCGAATTTTTCAAATCATTCACACTTGTAGCGAAGCAGGTAAACATATCCGTACCTTGAGTAATCATCAATGAAAGTGACGAAGTACTCGTACCCTCCATGAGCCTGTGTGGACATCGGTCCACATAAGTCAGAATGGATCAATTCCATCACTTCCTCTGCTCGAGACTGACTAGCCTTAAAAGGCCTAGTTGACATGTTGCCCTCGATGCAGGATTCGCAGACTTGATAAGGTACAGCCCGGACTAAGTCCAATGTACCGTCATCTGCAAGTCTTTGAATCCGCTTCAAGCTGATGTGACCCAGTCTCAAGTGCCAGAGATATGTAAGATCCTCATCAGAAGAAGTAAGTTTTCTCTTTCTAGGATTATCAATAACGGATGAATTACATGCAATACTCGCGGAAGACTTATGATTATAGTTAACAACATAGAGAGAATTATTCAGCATCCCACGACAGATAATACCGTTATTACCAATGATAGAAACACCACTATCAAAAATAAATGAATATCCATCAACATAAAGTTTGGAAACTGAAATAAGGTTTCGCCGAAAATCCGGCACGTACAAAACATCTCTCAAAGTTAAAACAGAATCATCAAAGTACAAGGTGAAATCTACAATGGCAGCTGCACTCACTTGTGCTGCGTTCCCCATTGAGATGGTAACCTCATTATTCTTCAGCACCCTCCTCGATGTGAACCCCTGCAAAATGTAACAAACATGATCAGTAGCTCCAGTATCCACTACCCAAGAATGAGTAGAAACCGATGCTAAACATGTTTCCGTTACAAATGCAAATGATGTACCTTGTCCCTTGCTTCTGCATGCGCTCTTACTTGAAGTGACACCAACCCTCTTCATCTCATTTGACCTCCTCTTGCACACAGTATGAACCACATCTTTCAATGTGCTCAAACTATGCTCAAGATCTAATAACTCAGAATCCCATGAAGGTACGAAAGATTGTCCTGCTATGAGATCAGTGAGCAACTCTTTGAAAGAGTACTCACTTCTCTTAGCTACATCCTTCTTAAAGTCATAGAATGAAAGTGGTAAAGAGTTCAGGATTATATCGATCTTAGCCCGATCACTGATACATCCACCTTCATGTGTGAATCATTTCATGGTGTTATCCATGATCGTCACATGCAGTGTCACCGAACTGCCAACAACCATTCTCTTACAGACAAGGTTTTTCACGAGATCACAGTTGATAGTTCGTTCCACTTCGCCATACGTAGCCACTAAGTCCATCCAGATCGTAACAGAGCTACAATAGCCCATGTACTTGAGCTTAAGTTCTCTAGACAGGTTATCCGAGATTAACTTGTTAGTAAAATCTTCAGATGCTACCCATCTATCATAGAACTCCTTCTCACGTCTAGAGACTTTATGGTAAAGTGGGGCAAGTGGCATCATAGTAAGAACAAACATGTGTTGCTTAGTCAGGAGAATATACTCAATGCAGTATCTCCATTCATGGAAGTTTGGACCAGTTAGAGGATTGAGAGCAAGTAAATGATCGACAGTAGACATAGACATATCTGAAACAATAAAGAATCTTAAAAAAGAACATACATGTAGAACTTCGAAAACAAATGCATTGAAAACCTTTTAATAAATCAAATACAAATGTCTTCCACTAATTGCCCAAGAGTTCCCACCGCAAGCTACACTCGTAGACGTTTACGATGTCACCCTCAATCAGAACTGCGGGTTTTAAGCCCCAATCCATTTAATTTCACTAACATGCCATGAAGCTTTTGACACTAGAAATTAATAATTAGTGAAAACCTTAGACCAAGCCATCTCTCAAGAACAGGGATGCAATTCTTGCATTATATTCTAAGATGCTTCTAAGCAATTAACGACAAATTTAACTCCGACCAAAAGAGAAAGTTTAGCATTGCACGTAACCATATCGCACAACCCTTAAAGCTTTTGTTATCTATAATTTAAATCAATCCTAGAATACTTGTGAAAGAGATCTACGCAAGTTACACTCGTAGACATTTACGCAAAACCCTCCCACTATTCACATGATTTAAATTGTTTGTCTAGAAATCCCAACAACCGTACCCATGCACCTCTAGGAACTAGCAAGCTACACTCGTAGACGTTTACTAGAATGAGAGATACACTTACAGTCTAGGACCGCTTCGTGGAGGTCTATTGATTTTAATTAAAAAATATGCTTAGTATTTTTCTTTTAAAAGGTTTCTTATATGCGCACATATAATTTCTTTGTTATTATATTTTCCAAATTATTGCATGTAATTAAAAAAGACCAAAAATTCCCAAAATATAATCCAACAAAAGAAATTAATCACACAAGCATGCTTGGAAAGCTGTAAATAATAAAAGCGATAAAACATGCTTTTCCTATTATCTACACATGCTTAATAGCGCACATAAATTAAAATACATATCATACGAGGACAATTAAGACAAACAAAAATTCCTTGTGGCCCCACAAAATAGAAAAAATAAATTCTATCTATTACAATTTGAATTTTGAATTATTTGGATAAGTCCAAATCTTTTCAAATCTTCCAGGGCCTTCAAATCTTCAATCACCAAATCTTTTGGGATTTAGGCCTTTGTGATCTGTTGATTTACCCTAGCCCTAATGCAAACCCTAGGGTTTACACAGGATTGTACAAACCACCAAAACACGAGCCAACACCGCAGGGACAGCAGCCGCCGACGACAGCCACCGCTGCCGCTCGCTGCCGACCGCCTGTGCGCGTGCGCAGCGCATTTCTGCGCGGGCCGCCTCGCGCTCACGGCCGCGCCGCCTGTGCCGTCGCCGGTCCTAGCTCGCGCGCCAGCCGCCGCCACTGCCGGCCGCCCGCACGCGCCTCCGTCGTGTCTGTCTTTGCTCTTCATCCTCGACCCGTCCAATTACAGATTTTGAAAAAATAAAATTTCTATTCTATTACAATTTTCAAATCAATACTAATCACGAATTTTCTCGTGATATTACAAAATTAATTCAGCCCTACACGAATAAGCCACCGCGGGCTGAATTACACGGGTTGCCACGAGGAACAAGAACCATCCACGACATTCATAAAATTCAAACATGCATAACGAATTCATTATGAACAATAGAGCCATAAAATAGTACCTGGCTTTGATACCAATTGTAGGGTTTTACAGTGAACCGAATCACCAAAACCAATTGAACAGAACCGTTTATGGTTATTGTTCATAAAACATTAATAAACCCTAAGCATGCTCCTATGGGATTTAATGCGTGGATAAAGAATTATTTACCTTAATTACGTAGTCTCAGAAATGAACTTTCGCGTTTGTATTCCAAGATTAAGAATCAACCACGCAATATAATTAAATCTGCGGAACAAGAAATTAGAAATCTAATTTCTAGATTTAATAATGATAGAAAAAGACAGAGAGAAAGAATTAGGAGTTGTTCTCCAGATTAGATCTTCAGATCTGTTTCCCGGTGCGTTCAGATCTGCTACTGGTGAGGATTCCACAGATCTGTATTTGAGCAGGACCAGAATTCGAAAATTCTCCTCCTCTCTCCTTGAAGTCGGCGCCCACCTCTCTCTCTCACTAGGCTTTCAATTTTTCAATTGTGTTACAACTTGTGAGGGAGAGTTGTCTATTTATAGACCTAGGGTTGCAAACCCTAATGGGCTCCTGGGCTCAATTCAGCACACTTTCCTTGGGCCAGACCTGGGACCTAATGCAAATAATAAAGTGGGCCTATGAATTAATTAATTCCCATGTCCACAACCCAGGACAAAATTAATTAATTAATATTAATTCTTTTTCACCACAGAATTAATACTGACCTACCACTTTATTACCACGTTATGAGAACGGGCTGCATTAATTGAGAATCCCCATATTTAAGATTACCGGACATTCATTAATTAAACAGAGCCTCTAACAAGCTCTAACTACAATTAATTAATATCTTATAATTCCTTAGTAGTACCACTCAATCCTTATCACTCGTGTCTGAACTTAATCAGCCTGCAGGACTTTGGCACGATGAATGTTATTGAGCTCCTCAGGGAATGTCCCCATCCTATTACTCAGATATGGTTACCTAAACCCAGTCTCAGGCGGTACTACATGAACTGTTGTTACCCAAGATGCGGATATACGAGCACGTTACTTAGGCTCTCCACCATGGCAAGTCAAAGAAACAGTCAACCCGTGCAAACCCATGAACCTTCGTTAGGGTTTGGACTTATTCAATATAACGAGATCTTGTATTTGCTGATGTCAGACAGACGAATACATCTCACTGCGGTCCATCAATACGCCACCTCTGCGTACCAGCATGTCAAGTAACCAAGACAGACTACTTATTCCGTCGATGCCGCAGCCATCCGGACAGACGTATCCTCATACACTGTCTCGGCTGTGATTAGGTTTATGTCTCACTAGGTCAAGTGATCATACTGTCTTATGCGATCTACAACACGCCGTATGATCGTCCCTATCGGTGAGTCAAGAGGATACCATTGTTCACACATGTAGTTTGTTTAAGAGATAGGAGAATTAAACCGTTGTATACTCATTATAATAAATGCTTTCAGTATACAAAACCCATCATTACCAACCTTGGAGAAGTGACCAGCAAAAAGTAGAAATTGGCGTCTCAAATTGAGAAAGGCCAAGGCACACCCAACAACGGGAGAGGTGATGCTTTTGCAAGAAGAATGATTCTAATTATTGTGAAGAAAACAAGATAATGCCAAACTGAAGAAAATTTTAAAGGAAGCACAGAAGAAGTGAACAGAAAAAATGTCTAAGAAAATGAGGATGGAAGAAAAGAAGAAGCAGGAGGAAGCTAGGAGAGCTAAGAAGGCAAAGGCGAAGGCTGTGGAGAAGTCTAAGAAGAGGAAGGGGGATGACTTTGATCCCACAAAGATGAATCCCAAGAAGAAACTGGAGTTTAGGGAAAGAGTTGTTACTGTTTTTCCCCATCCTTTGTCAAAGTTAACTTTCGATACACTCTACAGGGAAGCAACTGAACAAGAATGAGTTTTTGAGGAACAAAGAACTGTATAAATTTTTGTTTATCTGGAAATTATTGCAACTGAGAAAGGGGCGACCAACCCTAAACAACTGACGAAGAAATCTTCTGAGATTGTTATGGACGTGCAAGGGGGTTCCACACCTTCTCAAGAGGAAGTGTTGGTCGCACAAGGGGGCGCCAACACATCTGCTGAAGAAACAAGGGCGACAACCCTTGTAAAACTGGCGGAATAAAAAACTGGAACCACCTCCCCTGGTTCAAAACTGAAAACTTCTATGGGACGTAAAACTGGCAAAAATGATATCGATTATCCCTTAACCTCTTCGGATGTCTCATCTTCAGTTAAAGATTCAGAAGACCTCATTGGTCTAAATGAAGTTTTCAACTTTACAAAGGATAAGCAAGGAAGATGGAGACATCATCTATGTGACAAGATGGAGAAGGAGTAGATTAACAAGCCAAATCAGTTTGCTACCTACAGAATCCCATTGTGCGGGCTGCCACACCCTGAATTTACAGCCAAAAGGCTTAGAAACCGGTGCCCACCCATTGTTGAAAAGGATGTTGGGAATTCCAATCTGATTCCATGTGCTGCAAAGACCTCGGAGAAAGTTGAAGAGAAAGACACTGAGGAAGCCATGCTGCTATATCTTGATATTCTTGAAGAGCACATAGCATGATTGTCATTGATCTAAAAGCTGATTTTGGAAGATGGAGAAGATTTGATATAGTGAAGCATGAATCGGATGAAGAAGAAGGTCCAATCATGCAGGCAAGGCTAGGCCGAAGGTCAAAAGAAGTTTGGGCTAAGGAGTGGAGTTGCCAAACTGAAGGAAGATAATTGACAGTGGAGCAAACTAGACAAAGGCTGCTCATTATTCAAGCTTATCGACTCCAAACTTTGCCTTCAAGGGAGAAAAATAGACTACCTCCAACTGACTTTGTCTACATTTCAGAAACTCCAATTCCTGCCTAGGGTCCTCATGAAGAAGAATTGCAAGCTACTAAACCAACTCCTAAAGATTATCAAAGCATTATCGCTGCAAAACTGGAGAAGGAATGAAGATTGCAGCCTATCAAAGGAGATTGGAGGAAGAGATGGAGAGGGCCAAATTGGAACTGACATCTGCGGAACTTGAAAAGGTGGAAATGGAGCAGGTTGTTTTTCTATCTCATGAACTGACTTTGATTTCTACTACTGAGAAGACAACCAAAGCAATTCAAATGATTCAAGGGCATTCTTATCAACTACGAGAGGTTGCAAAACTCATTCAACGATGCTTGTTCGTGAACAAATTCATGCTCCATCTAGCGGAAGAAGAAGCTTCAAAGAAAGCTGAAGAAGAGGCTGAAAAGTTAAGCCAAGAACTGACCGACGAAGAACAGAAGCAAGAAGACTCATCAACGTATGTCTTGAAGATCCAATCATTAAAGAGCTGGAGGATAAACCTTCAAATCAAGCCACAACCTGTTCTTCCCAATCTTCCATTATATCTGAGGTCAAATACTTTGTCCAATCCTAACTGGAGGTTATCAGGCAAGAAACTCAAGAGGTAAAGGCAAAACTGGAAGAGAAAGAGTTGAAAGATGCCCAGACCATAGAGATTGTCTCCTCCCTTAAGCTGACAATGACAACCCTATTTGATGTTGTTAAAAAGGGGAAAGAAGAAAGGAACAAGGAGGAGAGACTGAGGCGTGCAAGGTAAAAAGAAGAGAGGAATAAGAGAGAGGGTGAAGAAGCTGAGAGAAGGGAGAGAGAGGAAGTAGAGGAGAAAATGAGTGAAGCTCAATTTCAAGCAATGATGTAGTTGGCACAGAAATTTGTAGATCCTAAGCCTTCTTCCTAATCAGAGCAACTCCGTAAGTTTTTTATGTTTTGTAACCTCGCTCTTTTGAGCATCTAGTTTTTAGTTTTTATGTACATGTAACATACCACATTTAATGAAAAACTAAAAACTGGATTAAAGAAAAACTCTCATTCTCTCTCTCTCGCTCTTTTAGCTCTGATTAATTACCTGAATTCACCTTTTCTAATGTGATCAGTACTTTTATTTTCACTCTATATTGATTATTATCGAGCAATATCTCTCCAATTCAGGGGGAAGATCAAATAGAATAGGCCAATTAAGGAAATTATGTTTCTGAGTAGTGTCTTTGTAAACTCAGTCATCCTTTTCCACGCTTTAAGAAAGATATTTTTGACAACACCAAAAGGGGAGAAATTTTTAGGAACTAGGAAACTAGTCTACTCATTATTTGATGTTTTGGTGTGTTAAAACTAGCTTTTAGCTTCTAGTCAGTTTCTACATGTAATCTTTGTATAAGATGTTTTGAATTTTAATAGAGAAATTGGAAATTGGAAGTTGAAGAAATAGAAACAGGTAGCTATGAAGATTGAGAAGATAGAGATCTAGTTTATAAACTAGAAACTAAAAAAGAGTTTGAGATGTCTGAAGTCTAGTTTCAAAACTAGAAGTTGAAGATGCTTGAACTAGAAATCAGAAGTCTAATTTTGGAACTTGAAACAACAAAAGATCTAGAATACTAGTTTTTTGGAAACTGGATTTTCACATTCAAAGCTACACCAAGGGCGTAAAACTAGAAACTAGAAAACTAGAGGAATTCAGTTTTCAGTTTCAAAGATATGAAGAGCACATGAAAAGCGAGAAGACAAAAAGAATCCGAGTGGAACTAAAGTCTTGTCCAAGATACCTTAAAAAATGTAATCCAACAATCATGAACGAAGAATCTTCAGTTATTGGTTCCTCGGACTGGCGAACTAGCTCTAACAAGAGCAGGTGAAAGTACACTACACAAAAGCAAAAGCAGATAAGAGCAGCTGCAGAGCAGGCTGCTACAGTAGGAAAACTATGACGATGATTGGACAACAAGATTTTTGTCTTTAACGGACAGAAAATTAAAGCAATCCTCAAATTTGCCTATAAATAGCAGACCACATCTACAGAAGAAAGAACCAACAGATTTTTCACGCACAAACAAGTAGAAACTCTGTCAAACTAAAAGCTCGAGCTCTTAAAGCTCTCTGAAACTTACCATGTGTCTGTGAAGAACACGAGGCTTAGCTTTCGATCTCAAACTACTCATTTGGTATTATTACTTTTCAAGTAATATACACAACAACTAGTTTTCCTTATTGGAATCCTAATTATCACGGGCAACTGCCCACCACAAGTTGTTCTGGGAAGAACAGTAAACATCTCATTCCAGTTTGAAGGCTGCGAGGTGCGTTATTACTTCAAGACTGAACAAGGAGCGGAGCAAGTTTCTGGGCGACTGCGTTTGTAGGCCGACGGATATTGGCATTCGACGGGCTAGCTATAGATTGTGAGATCTTGTAAACTGCAACGTAGTTAATTTTCAGATTAAGTTCTGAAGAGTGGACATAGGACTTAAGGATCCAAATCACTATAAATATATTTTCTCGTTTATTGCTTTATTTAAGTTTCTGCAATTTAGTTTTCAAGCTGGTTTGAAACCTTCAATATTTTCTAAATCTTGACGTGTATAACTGAATTTTATAACTTAAAACTATATGAGACAAAACTAGCTAAATCAAGTTTTTCGAAACTGAAAACTGGAAATCTGAGATCCAGTTTTCAGAGTGCAAACAATTAAAAACTTCCGCTGCATATTCAAACACTCTGATCTCGGGACCAACAAACACACATAGATAATCCATGGGATTTTTTTGAAAAGTATTGTATTTATCTAAAATATTTTATTCACTCCAATTATCATATATGATATCATATCTGTTTACCGTTTTGTAACTGGAAGCTCGCCCACTTCCATGTTAAGATGAACAGCTGGAAATGAGAGAACTACTCTACCCACTCTCATCAATTAGTGCACTAGTCTCTGAATTTCACATTAATTATCTCTCTAAAGACAACAATAAATAGAGGTACATATATGATAGCACAAAATATTTTAGGCATAGACAATTAACTTTAAAACAAAATATTTTCACACATTTTGGAAACTGAACTCATAGCTCGAAAAGGCATTTTATTTTTGCTGAAAATAGTCCCCACCTATTATTGCTTACAGAAATTCTGCTTCTCAAGAGGGCAAGGGATCCGATATAGAATCTTCACCGGATTTTCAGATCGAGTTGGGATACAGATCAGAAGATCAAATCAGGAGGATTTTTCTTCTTCTCTCTCTCCTCTTTATTTTTGAAATAATTGTATTATTTTCATAGATTTATTTCCTCAATCTACTAGGAAATTAAATCCTTGTGCGTGGGAAAGATCAAAGGGCATCTCCGCGCACGCGTTCTTCAGAGTTCATCGATCCAGGTATTCCGCATAAACCTTCTTATGCATAATAATATAGGAGCATGCTAGGATTGTTCATAGGCATAGCAATTTATTTTTGATATTCCAATTAACGATCCTTGGCAAACGGACTTCGTGATTCAGTTCACAAATCCCTTCAATTGGTATCAGAGCCAGGTTAATTAATTGGCTCTATCGAAAAAAATAATATTGCCTACGATCATGCATGATTATTATTATTGATTGCATGTAATGAATGATTTTTTTTGGATTGATTGTATGTTTTTTCATCCTCGTGGTTCTCGGGTTAATCCGCCCTTTTATATGGATTCGTTTTTCACCCACGAGATAAATCCGTGGTTAGATTTAGATTTTTTAAATTGTAATTAGGATTATTCAGTGTAATCTTTTATTTCAAAAATTAAATCTGTAAAACGAAGAACGAAGAACGCGAAGAACACAAAGAACGAAGAACACGAAGAACGAAGCAGGGGCACGACAGCAGGGGGCGCGGCCAGCTACGGCGGCGGCGCAGCCGCGCGCGCACGCACACAGGCGGAACGGCTGCGCGGCCCAGGCCAGCCAAGGCTGGTGCGGCGGCTCCGGGCGAGGTCGACGGTGCGAGGGAGGCCGGGGACGATGGCCGGGACGGCGGCGCACGGCCAGGGCGCGCAGGCGCGCGCGCGACGCGGCGGAACCCTAAGTTCCATCCGCGACGGCAGCGCATCTCCCCCCCTCGGTCGACGTCGGCAGGCGGGGCAGGTGGTGGCGGCGGTGGCTCGGGTGGCCGGCGACGCGGGCTGGGGCGGCGACGGGCTGGGCGTGCGACTGGAACGCAAGAAAAACCCTAGGGTTATTTACGTGGTTCGCGCGAGCTTGATTCCATCCTTGCGCGATTCCGGCGAATCACGGAGGCTGACGGTGGAGAAGAAGAGTGAACGGCGGTTCGGGCAACGGTCGGGGCAAGCCGGGGTGGCGACATGCGAAACGGGCAACGGCCGGAGGAGGCGGATCGCGGGCTACAACCATGCACGTACGTGCATGGTTGTTGCGCGACTCCGAGAGCCCTCACGGCGGCGGCGAGTCGCCGGCAGCAGTGGTTCGCCGGTGGTGGCTCGTCGGGCTAAGTTCTCGCGGACTATTGGGCTTGCAATGTGTGCCTAGGTCCGCGATTTGGTTAACTGGCCCAGTTGTCCAATTTTTCGATAAATCAAATCTTGGAGGCCCAAATTCGGAAAATGAATTCAGATCTCAATCCAAGTAGTGGGAGCCCAGTCGAAGATCTGTATTACTAATTCCAACTTGTAATAGTTAGAACTAATTTTTATTTCGTATCATGGGGCCACGAGGAAATTTTTTTATTTGCTTTATTATTTGTCATCGCATGATATACGTGTTTAATTTAATTGCGCAGCATACAAGCATGTTGTAGATAAGCTCATAATTTAGTAAGACCTCCACAATGCGATCCTTTATTGGAAGTGGGTAATTTATTAGGTCAACGTCTACATGTGTAGCTTACTTAATTTATTATTCATAAGTTCTAATAGATAGGATTTCTTAAAACAAACATTTATTTCATGTGAGAAGTGGGAGTTCATGCGTAAACGTCTACATGTGTAGCTTGCGTATTGAATTTTCATAAGTTCTCTAAGGATTGAATTAAATGAGACAACCTTATTAGGGGGATCAGGTGTGTTCTAATAGATCCTTATATGGGAGGGTTGGCTTTGGTGGTAAGCTAGCTTAGATGTTATCCAGAGTATAACTCATTTGTGATGTCTCTGCTCAGTAGGATAATATGGTCTTAAGTTAGTCTCCAATTATTAATTCCATTTGTCTAAGGAACCCGGGCATGGATTGGAATTAAAGGATTGGAATTGAAAGATGCAGCCTGGTTAAGTGTTTTGTTGTAAACGTCCACATGTGTGGCTTGCAATAGTAATACTTAGGCAAATTGGAGGAAACATTAATATTGCTTTATCATAAGGTTTCAATATTTAATTGTTTCAATAGTTTGCGACTATGTTTTAATGTCTGTTTTTTAATTTATTGTTTTCAGACATGTCTATTGCTCACGTTGTCAACCTCTTAATAACAAACCCTTTAACTGGTCCGAATTTTCCTGAGTGGAAGTTATGCTTCATGGAAATACTCTGCACTGCAAAACATGCCCATATTCTTTACATGGACCCTCTATCTCCTAAGTATTGGAACTGTACTGGTTATGAGCAAGAGTTCTATGACAGATGGGTAGCTTCTGATGGGTTTGCCCGCAAACTCATCATGAAGAGTCTGTCTAGAGAATTAAAGCTCAAGTACAAGAAGATCGGATCTACTGTTGAGATATGGAGGGACCTTGTGAAGGTTTATGGGAAGGTGATACGAACTGTTAGTTACAATCTTGTAGAGGACCTAATCTGTAAGAGGATGACTGATGGGAGTTCGTTACTTCTGCACTTTATCAATATGATGAGAACTATGAGAAAGTACAGAATGAGAGGTGGACAAGTCAGTAAGCGGGCAGAAATATTGATTGTCATGCACTCTCTCTCTGATTCTTATGATGATTTCATCAAGTCCCTCGGTACCAAGCGCGAGTTTACTCTTCCTGAGTTACTCTTAGCATTGATGCGAGAGGATTTTAATCTTAGGGCATTAGAATTTGCTCCAACTTTGTCATCTTTTGACAAGACAGTTGCTGAAGCAAAGGAAATGCTTAAAAGGTTAGATGAAGCTGATTTAGCAGAAGGTGTCATCAGGCCATGCAAACGCAAGCGAAGTGAAGTAGATTGTCTAGTGCCTACCACGGGTAGACAAGGTATGTCATGTGCATTTATAACGGAAACATGTTTAGCATCGGTTTCTACCCATTCTTGGGTAGTGGATACTGGAGCTACTGATCATGTTTGTTATACTTTGCAGGGGTTCAGGCCTACAAGGCAGCTGAAGCATGACGAGATTACCATCTCAATGGGCAGCGGAGAGCGAGTCTCAGCAGTAGCCATTGGAGATTTTACTTTATGCTTTGAAAACAATGTTTTGATTTTGAGAGATGTTTTATATGTGCCGGTTTTTCGGCGGAACTTAATTTCAGTTTCCAAGTTATTTTGTGATGGATATTCAGTTATTTTTTATAGTGGAGTTTCTATCATTGGTAATAACGGTGTTATCTGTCATGGCAAACTGATTGACTCTCTCTATATCATTGATTGTATTGCATAAATCTTCCGTGAATGTTGCAAACGCATCCAATAATAATAATCATTTAAAGAGAAAGTTTTCTTCCGATGAGGATCAAACATATCTCTGGCACTTGAGACTAGGTCACATCAATCTAAAGAGGATCAAAAGATTAGCATGCGATGGGCTCTTGGATTCTTTCCAAGTGGTACCGCATCAAATCTGTGACTCCTGTATAGAAGGAAAGATGACGACCAGGCCTTTTAAGGCAAGTCAATCTCGAGCAGATAATGTGTTGGAATTGATCCACTCTGACTTATGTGGACCAATGTCCACGCAAGCTCGTGGAGGTTATGAGTATTTCGCCACATTTATTGACGATTACTCAAGATTCGGATATGTCTATTTGCTTCGCCATAAGTCTGAATGCTTTGAGAAATTCAAAGAGTTTAGGACTGAGGTAGAAAAGAAGCTTGGTAAGACTATCAAGACACTACGATCAGATCGTGGTGGAGAATACCTCAGTAACGAGTTCTTGCAGTACTTGTCAGATAACGGGATTACATCCCAGTGGACTGCACCAGGAACCCCTCAACAAAATGGTGTAGCAGAAAGAAGAAATAGAACTCTCTTGGAAATGGTCAGGTCGATGATGAGTTATGCAAGCTTGCCGATTTCGTTTTGGGGATACGCCTTGGAGACAGCGGCCTATTTGCTTAACCTGGTACCTTCTAAATCAGTTCCTAAAACACTTTTGGAACTCTGGTATGGGCGAAAGCGGAGTTTGAACAGAGTGAGGGTTTGGGGTTGTCCGGCATATGTGCTGACAAAGGAACCTGATAAGTTAGAAAGTAGGTGTAAGCTGATGCTGTTTGTAGGGTATCCCAGGCAAACGAAAGGTGGTAACTTCTATTGTCCTGAGAATCAGAAAATCGTTGTCAGTACCAACATGAGATTCTTGAAGGACGAATATGTAAGAAACCACAGATCCAAGAGTGAAATTGTCCTCCAAGAGCTTGAGGACAAAGAAGCAATTCCATCACGAAAGCCCAGTGTAATGGTAAATCCACCTACAACGGGTGAGGCTATACCAACACTGCCACTAATGCAAGGTATGGGACCAACGCGTACTGTGCCATCTACTGACACGGTTCAGATGCCTCGTCACAGTGGGAGGGTTGTCCACCAACCCGAAAGGTACATGTTCGTGGGAGAGTCTTCTGACTTGATCCCAAAAAACGGACTAGATAATACCGATCCCTGGACATATGATGAGGCGGTATCTGATAAGGATGCAGACAAATGGCTGGTCGCCATGGATTCTGAAATAGAATTCATTACGTCTATGGATGTTTACCAGAAAACTGATTTGCCAAAATGGTTGTCGAGCCATAGGGTGCAAATGGGTATACAAAAGAAAGAAAGGAGCGAATGGTGAAATTACAGCTTTCAAAGCAAGGCTGGTGGCGAAGGGTTATAGTCAGAAAGAAGGTGTAGACTATGACGAGACCTTCTCACCGGTAGCCATGCTTAAGTCCATTCGTATACTCCTAGCCATAGCAGCACATAAGGACCTAGAAATCTGGCAGATGGATGTCAAAACCGCGTTTCTAAATGGGTACCTTGAAGAAGGTAGGGACATCTATATGCAACAGCCAGAAGGTTATGTGCAGAAGGGCGAAGAACATTTGGTCTGGAAGCTAAGGAAGTCGCTATATGGACATAAACAAGCTTCACGGTCATGGAATCTGCGTTTTGATGAAGTGATTAAATCCTATGGATTTTCACAATGCTCAAACGAGAGTTGCGTGTACCGTCTATGTGTCAGCGGAAGCGTGGTGTTCCTTGCACTTTATGTAGATGATATTCTCCTATTTGGCGACAATGTGGAAGTATTGTCGGGCATAAAGGGGTGGTTATCCGAGCAGTTTCATATGAAGGACCTTGGGGAGGAAGGATACATCCTAGGGGTAAAAGTATTACGGGAGTGCAATAAAAGGATGTTGACCTTGTCTCAAGGATCATATGTGGATACTGTGATTGCCCGTTTCAGCATGCAAACTGCCAAGAAAGGTCTGTTACCCTTCAGACATGGCAAATATCTTTCCAAGGATCAGTGTCCGATGACACAAAGGGAGAAAGATGAAATGAGGAACGTGCCGTATGCATCGGCCGTGGGGAGCCTCATGTATGCAATGTTATGTACGAGGCCAGATATCTGCTTTGCTGTAGGCATGGTAGCGAGATACCAGTCTATCCCTGGACAGGCACATTGGACCGCGGTAAAGCACATACTCAAATACCTTAAAAGGACTAGAGACTAGTGTCTCGTCTATCAGTGTGAGGAGTTGTGCCCTGTGGGTTATACTGATTCGGATTTCCAGGAAGACCGAGACGAAAAGAAGTCCACCTCTGGCTATGTGTTTACATTGAGAGGTGGGGCCATATCATGGAGGAGTGCAAAGCAGAAGTGCATTGCGGACTCCACCATGGAAGCAGAATATGTGGCAGCTTCTGAAGCTTCAAAAGAAGCAGTATGGTCTTGAAACTTCCTTCTGGAGTTTGACGTGATTCCTAAGTTGCCCAAGTCAATCACGATATACTGTGATAATTCGAGAGCTGTGGCTAATTCAAAGGAACCACGAACTCACAGAGCAACAAAACACATTGAAAGGAAGTACCATATTATATGAGAAATCGTAGCAAGGGGTGATGTGCTAGTAGAGAAGATTGATACAAGAAATAATCTAGCGGATCCATTCACAAAGGCTCTGCCTCAGAAGGTCTGCGAGATGCATGTACGTAACCTAGGGCTGAGGGCAAAGCTATCCACGTGGAATGTTTGATGTAATAGCTAGATTGGTTTAGACGCGTTATACTCTGGAAAGCACTTGTATAATGCTTTGAGTATAAGTGGGAGATTGATGGATTTATATACTGAAAGCATTATGATTGGTATATTATGTACAAGGTCGATTGGTTAATATACTGGGAATCATAAATGTTGTATGTTCATCTCCTGTCTGAAATAACAAACATGTGTCGCAAACGCAATTATCCTCTTATCTCGTCGATAGGGAGATCATACGGTGTGTAGAAGATCAAGGAAGATCGTATGGATCGTTTGACCTAGCGAGATATAAATAGTATCACAGCTGAGACAGTTCCATGATAAACTGTCGGTGTAGGCTGCAGCATA
>JAPKLW010004155.1:0-20728 GCA_026898455.1 Plectranthus barbatus
AATTTAAATTAAAATTATGTGGGATGAGTGATCTCGCGGGTCTCGACATAACTCCGCCCCTGCTCGAAAAGAGACCGACACTTTCGACCCTTTGGTCTTGAGTATCTTAAATGATCCGTGTATAGCGACATTTGATCAACAAATGAATGACAATTGTTTAGTATAATAGTATTCAGTGTTTGAGGACTGAGTAAGTTCGACGAAATTCTCAATTCGATTTAAATTTAATTTAATAACAAATGAATTAATGTAGAATTTATTAATGATAGTTTTTTTTTAATTGTGAAAAAGAGTTTAGATGAGAAGAGTATGTACCTTTTATATTTAAGCTCATAAATCAATAAATTATAAATAAAATATTTAGTAACTGTAATATCTTTTGGGACACTTAATAATCAACCATGAAGAAAATGTAAATGTATTGAATTTGAATGTGAGAATGAGGTGTGAGTGACGAAAGATGGAAGCAGAGGAAAGTGATGCGAGTCTGGTCTACACAGAACCAATTAATGCCCCATACTTGCCCACACGTGTAGTCGCCAAATATCCATATAGCGAGAGGCCTCGGTGAAGGTCGGTTCCAATTACAGTTCTAAAAATTATAGAATTTTAACAATTTATCATTGCAGCGGTTCTGATTAACGGTGCGGAACCGCCGAAACGGCAGTTCGACCAATTTTTTAAAAATAATTTACAAATTGAAATAATTAACTCCCGAAATAATAGTTGAAAATTAAAAATATAACCACACTTTACATTAATACCAAATGTGTTTTATAAACACAAAAAATATTGTTATATTTTAAAATGTTATTGAATATTTATTTTCAAGCATTGATTTAGGGTGAAAATCTTGCTCTCATTAACATTTAAGGATATGAAAATTAGATAAAAAAATATATTTTCATCAATTTTCTTGTTGTTAACGAGTGCAAGATTTCCAACCCAAATCAAGAGCTTGAAAATTAAATATTCTACAACATCTATAATTGAGTAAGTTTTAGATGATATACAACAATTTGGATGAGAGAAGTGAACCACGGCTGTATTTTCTATTATCTATATTTTTTTAAAACCACTTTATTAGTTTATTTTGATCTTAAATAATTAACTACTTAATAAACAATTGTAAATTAAAACTATATATGCTCTTTACATCAACACCCAAAGTATTATATAAACATAAAAAACTTTGTTATGTTTTAGAATGTTACGAAATAGTATATTCCCTCCGTCCCTTGCTAATAGTCTACTTTGACCGGACACGATAACCAATGCGAATAGATATAGAAGAAATTAGTATTTTATTAATAAATGTGTATTAACTTTTCATTTTAGGTAAGTGGACAATTAAATGAGACGGACGAAAAAGGAAATGTAGACAATTTAAGTGAGACAGAGGGGGTATTATTTTTCCTTATGTGTGTGGAATTCTTTTTTGACAAGGTTGAATTTTAGACACATATTTTTCAAATCATAATTTATTGGGTAGTTGAAAAGCTAAATTCTCACTACTAATCCATGATGCCCATGAATCCCTAGCTTCTATAGAATCATATATTAAAAGAGGGGTAGAGGAGGACACACCTTGTTCTCCAAGTTGGGTTGCAACAAATGTACCCTTGTTTAATTAAGTTTGACCCATAGCAATGCCTACTTCAGCAGGATGCTTCACGTTCATATGCCGCTGAAAGGTTCCATATCCCCCGCCGACGATATATTTGTATATTTTTAAGTAATAATTGCAAAAAAGATCAAATTGTTCGGAAAGAACACCAATTTTTTTTTTATTTTTTTAAGTTAATGATGAAAATCAAAATAGAATTTAAAATCAAAATAAGAATCTAAATTGTAAATAAGCCACTTACCTTTCTTTTGAACCTTAGAATGAATTTTTTGCATGTGCTTTGTGAAAAGATCGGATTTCAAAGCTTCAGGACTTAAATCTACTTCGAACGTTTCCTCCTCATTTACCTCAGGGGACCCGGGGGGGGGGGGGGACTTCATCAGCTCCTACATTGTTGCCCTCGTCCCCTTCATCTTCTTGTAATGCCACATGAAATCTATTTCTATATTCTTGCAACTGACGGGCATACTCCTCATCAACTCGTAATTGATTCTGACGAATTTTATCATCATCATCGTCATTCAATGAGAGAGTGATGATAGATCATCATATTGAGATTTAGGATAGTCGTGAGTGTGAATACTAGATCTCCCATGACGACTTTGTGTTCCAATATTTATATCACTAGTACTTTTGGCCTTTCCCCTATTGTCAGCACCACAGTTTGAAGACATAATTGAGAACTGAAAGAGTATTACATGTACAATATTGCACCAATTGAGAGAGAAAACTTGAGAGAGTTGAGATTGAGGCGTAAAAATGAGTGAAGGGGTGGGGATATTTAAAGAAAAGATTAGGCCACAAAAATTCTGACTGAAACGCCGATTCATTTTTTTAAGATTAGGCCACAAAAATTCTAATTGGTCCCATTCATTTTTTAAAGTTGGAGCTAGTGAGCGATGACTTCTCGTGTCAAGAATACCAAGTGCCCAATTCCGGCCACCAAGTTTTTCCTAGCCCAAATGCTATGTAGATAGTCAATTTGAGTCAGGGTCGATTGATAACTCTCATAAAGAATATATATTTTTTTCTCTTCTACGCTTGTTTTTGTAGTTCTAGTTTAATAAATTGGTTCTCATATAGGTTCTTTTGTTACTCATTTGTCACTTAGCTGCAGTCATGCTTTATTTTGTTGCTTTTAGTGTTTAATTAGTTTTTGCATGAATCGTGAAGGTTTTCGCCATATTCTGTTTGCTAAAGCTTTTCAGCAATAGTTTAGCAAGGAGTTGTGCTTGAGCATAGGAGTCGCAATGAAATGATACGAAGAAGATATTTGCTGGGACCACTTTTAGACAAGAGGCAACTACTTTTTGGATCTTGTCTGCAAAACGGAACAGGTGTCAAAGTGCGAGCTAAGCTAGTATTGGAGGGGCAAAATGGGTAGCCACGTGTGAGAATTTGGTGCGGAGAGAGGCGATCAATGAAAAGAAGTGAGAAGGAAGTAACAAAACACACACGGAAAAAAGAAGTTTGGTTTAATATCAACCCCTGCCCTGTTTATTTTGTGCATTCGGTTACCATGTCATGCATAGACATCTGATGTATGGTAGGATATTGCAGATCTAGTAGAGTGACAACTTGCTAGGCATTTTTATGTGGTTTTAAGACACAGAGGTGTGCGAGATCTATGCTCTAGCATATAGGATAGTAATAAATTAGAATTTCCATAACTCAAGTGTGCTTTCATCCCTATTTTTTCGGTGGTTCAGAAGTTTATATGACAAGTTTGTGATAAGGAGGATTGTTAAAGTAGTTCATTTCAGTTTTCTTTATCATTTCATTTTATTGCATTCTTAGATAGATTACACATTACATTCAACTTGCTTTGCAAGTAATTTTGTGTGCACGATTTAATTACACACTCTCTAGGGTTCAATACCTGGTCTGTAAGACTATACTACTTGTTGATTGCGTACACTTGCGCAATGTTCTATTTATACCTTGCAGTACACAACAAATTATTGGCACCGTTGCTGGGGAGTGTTGATTTTTGAGTTTGAAGCCTATTAAATTGCTTAAGTATTTTTGTATGTTTGCTAACTTGAATGCTACTGAAAACTAAATATTTTCTGTGTGCAGGGAGTTAGTGGTTTATGAGTGAAAAGATTGAACAAGAATTATTTCCATACAATCCAGAAATTGAGCTGACTTTCAGAAGAAATAGAAGAAAGCAGAAACCCAAGCGTGTAGCTGAGCAAAATCCAGTAAGGCAACCAGAGGGAGCATGGCCTAGAAATGAACAACCAAGGGATATAGTGAATCATGTGGATGAAAGAAATTGAGTCATCATACAGTACATGGCACCAAGATTCAATGAGTTTGATTCTAGGGTTGTTAGACTTGAATCGTAGGCTCAACACTTTGAGCTGAAACATGTTATGTTCCAAATGCTTCAAAGTTTGGAACAGTATGGTGGGCAAGCCACAGAGGATTCATATTTGCATCTAAGGTCTTTCTTGGAGATTTGTGATAATTTCAAGTTGCAGGGGGTAACACCTGAAGCTCTGAGGATGAGGTTGTTTCCCTTCCCTTTGAGAGACAGTGCCAAGACTTGGTTAACCAATTTGCCACCTGGATCTGTTACAACTTGGAATGAATTGGCTGAAACATTTCTACTGAAATATTTTCCTCCAACAAGAAACGCTCGTTGTAGAAATGCAATAATGTCTTTTGCACAAGAGGATGAGTTAGTTAATGAAGCTTGGGAAATATATAAAGAATTGCTGAGAAGATGTCTTAACCATGGAATCTCTTATTACATTCAGATAGAAATATTCTATAATGGATTGAACACAAATCAAGAATGGTGATTGATGCCACATCAGGAGGAGCTTTACTGGATAAGACTTATAATGAAGCCTGTGAAATTTCGTACAAGGTTGCTGCAAACAACTATTTATGGTCAAATTCAAGGGCACTATCTATTTCCACCCCATAAGCAGCAGGAGTTAGGAAGTTGATCCCATGCAAGGTTTGACAGCTCAAATGGAGGCTTTTGGGAACACAATGAAAAACATTGAAAAGAATACAAGCTAGGTTATGGTAACTTCTATACGAAGTGAAGCAAATGTTGCCTTGAATTGCTTTTACTGTGGAGATGTGCACAAACATGAGGAATGTCCATCTAATCCAACTTCTATTTGTTATATGGGAAATAAGAATCAATACCATCAGGGAAATAATCCATATTCAATTTCTTATAACCCAGGATGGAGGTATCATCCAAATTTTTCTTGGTTTGGGCAAGGAAATAATTATACTACAACATGAGAACAACATAAGGCTGGATGATCAAATCAACAACAGACAAATCAGCAGTGTTTAGAAGCACCACCTGCCAAACCTGACAAGTCTATGAAAGAGATAATAAAAGAGTTCAAGATTCGGAATGAAGTGAGGTTGAAAAGTCAAGATGCTTTGATACAGAGTCAAGCATCTTCATTGAGGAATTTGGAAGTGCAAATGAGGCAGCTGGCCAATGAAATTCGTAGACCTCAAGGTACTTGTAACGACCCAACTGACCTTTCCAACTTTGGGGCGCACTACAGTCGAGGTCATCGATTGTCAAACATTTTCATAATTTAAAATCAGCGGAAGACTTGTGAAAATTTAAAAGAGCACTTAAAATAACATTTAAACATGTTTCAACATCGTTTGAAAGATAACAAGGTAATGGGGTTAAACATTTGTTCACAGAATATTCAAAATACTGGAAAGAATAAGTTCAAAGCGTGGAGCAGCAGTGTGTGCAGCGTAGTGGAGATATGCATATGAGAGTGCATATCTCAGGATCTTTCAAAATCCATACAAATCCTGCTTCGTCTGTTTACTCCCCGTACTCCCATCCTCGCTGTTCAACCTGCGCATTTTAGAAATAATACGAGGGGCTGAGTACTAATGTACCCCGTGGAAACATGCCCAAAAATACAGTTTAAATAAGAATGCTATGCAACTCACACAGATAAATACGGGGTTTTGTTGAAAGAAACCGTGTTATCCAAATCATTTTTAACTTGCACGTGCTATTTAACATGTACTCCCTCCGTCCCACGAAATTAGTCACATTTGCCTTTTTTGTCCGTCCCATCTAATTGTCCCATTTCCTAAAATGGCAAACTTTTTTACACTCATCAATAAAATATTAATTCCACTACACTCACTAACATTGGTTATCGTGCCAAAACCAAATGGGACTAATTACATGGGACGGAGGGAGTATTATATTTGTTTAACGTTTTGTAACTGGAAGTTGGCCTACTTCCAAGTTACGATGTACAGCTGGGAATGGACGAACCACTCTATCCACTGACATTAATTAGTGCACTAGTCTCAGCTTAATACATTGAGACCCGATCGATTTACAAATACCAACTTTTTCTGGTTCCAACATTCTCAAGAGGCTCCCTACCTCAATTAAAAATCTGTAAGGCACCCTACCCTACTATTAATGAGTCTTAGCACAATACAATCTTGGTTCTGTACTAATTAACTAAACTCTCTGACGATGGGAATCGACAGAGGAACAAACACAATAGCACCAAACATTTTGCATAGCAGTCATTTAAAAATAAGCATTTTCACACATTTTGAAAACTGAGCACGAAGCTCGAAAAGCATTTACTTTTACGAAAAATAGTTCCCACCTGGAGTTAAGCCTTTACTATTTAGATGTTTTCCTCGTTAATCGTGTAGTTGAGCTCGAACTCCTTATCTCTTATCTTCCTACAATAAATATAATATACATCCAATTAGGATGGATAGACTAGGACAGACATCTAACTCACAAATTCCAATCAAACACTTCACATGCTTACACTCAAACATGCCTCGACTTCCTTCAATCGAAATAATCTAAACCCGACTCTCGATTTCATAAACTAACATCTTAACATGCTAGAAACATGCTTGATTAATCATATATTAAACTCAGGCATCGAATACAACTCGAATTGGATCAAAACGAATCAAGAAAATGCAAAAATCCATCTGTGGCATGCAATGTTGATCGACGTGGCCTCCGTGTTGATTGACGCAGCTCATGTCGATCGACACAACTTTGTGTTGATCGACACAGTCATGTCGATCGACACGACTTACCGTTGATCGACACGGAGCTCGGGTTGACATCAACATCAGCTCTACATGCAGCTCGAAGTCGATGAACTCAACATCGATCGACACGGGTTCTTGTTGATCGACGCGCTCATGCCAATCGATGCAGGGCTACATCGATCGACATGAGTCGTCTTCTCCCACTCGCACGAACCGCGAGCTGCAACTCTCAATTTCTCCCATTCTACCCACTTCCAACACCATGCAAACACTCTACAACGATCCTAGACTCATAAGGAACACGATTACATGCATCAAAACTTAAAATACGCCGGAAAAATGAAATGGGTGAAGCTCACCGGAGTGAAAAAGACGACGACGACGGCGGCTCAATCTGGCGTCTAAACTCGAGTCCAAAGGTTTCAAAATGTTCCCTATAAAATAAGGAATACGAATATGTAAGTCACATCTCGAGATATTAGCATTTAAACGAGTTTTAAAACCTGAACACAAATTTTACCAATTTTTTACGGGCCGACTTCTCTCTTCTGTAACTCCTCCGATACTCGACAACACGACGCGTGCCTTAGCTTCTCGAAAACCTTGAAGAATAAGCTTTGCAATGGCGGTAGTGGTGTTGCCTGCGGCGGCCGAAATCTGGCCCGAAACATGGTAGCGAGAGGGAGGGGGTTGCTGGGTGGTGACGGGGTGAGAGAGAGGAAAGGAGTGAAATGAGAATTTTGTATTTTCCAATTTTTGTTTTTATGTGATAATTCCGAATTTTCACCTCCCAAAATAATAGGTCAAAATTTATACATGAAACATGACACCTAATCCACCCATGTGGTATTTCCTCAAAAGTCCAAATTAAATACATATTTCATCAAATTCCCATTTCCAAATATTTATGATTAATCCTTTAAAAAAATTAATAACTCTTCCCACAGGTCTTCAAAAATTAATTCGATTGATTCATTCTCATACATATATTATTTTGTGCATTTTCCAAGCTCGACTTAGGAAATTGACTTCCCGAACACAAGTTGCAAAATTTTAAAGGTACTCTCGATAACGTTAAGCAATAAAATGAAATTATTGCACAAATTTGAGAAGGAAAATATTTTATTAAAATAATTAAGCGATTAATTAGCTTAATTAACCTCGGGATATTACATTCTCTCCACCTTACAAAAATTTCATCCCAAAATTTGCTAAGGTTCTTCAAAAAGCTCGGGGTATTTATCCCTCATTTTCTCTTCTAACTCCCATGTCGCCTCTTCTTGTCCATGGTGACTCCACAACACTTTGACAAGAGAAATCGACTTATTTCTCAACTCTTTGATCTTTCGGTCCAAAAATGCTTCTGGCTTTTCTTCGTAATGAAGGTCTAAATTCAGAGCAATCTCCTTCTGGCGAATCACGTATTTTGGATCATAAACGTATTTCCTCAACTGCAATACGTGAAACACGTTGTGCACATTACCCATGCTCGGAGGCAAAGCCAAACGATAAGCCACTGGACCTATGCGCTCTAAAATCTCGTAGGGTCCTACGAAACACGGTCGTAGCTTTCCCTTTACTCCAAATCTGATAATTCCTTTTAAAGGCGAGACTTTTAGAAACACTTTATCTCCAACTTCGAACTGTAGCTCGACTCTCCTTGAGTCTGCATAGGACTTCTGCCTACTATGAGCCTCTTTAATTTGATCTCGAATCTGACAAATGATTTCAATCATCTCACTGATTGCGTAAGGCCCAAGAACTTGTCTTTCTCCCACTTCATCCCAATACAGTGGCGAGCGACACTTTCTTCCATACAGAGCCTCATATGAAGCCATCCCAATCGTCACTTGGTAACTGTTGTTATACGCGAACTCGATCAACGACAAGATTAGCTCTCAACTTCCTCCTCAGTCTAGGATGACCGTTCTCAACATATCTTCAAGAGTTTGGATGGTCCTCTCAGATTGACCATCCGTTTGTGGGTGAAACGCCATACTAATATTTAGGCGCATTCCCAACTCCTGTTGTAAGCTCATCAAAAAACAAGATGTGAACTTTGCATCACTATCAGACGTAATAGATACCGGCACTCCATATAGTCTGACAATCTCGCGGACGTACAACTGTGCCAACTTATCTGATCCATAAGTCACTCGGATCGGCAAAAAGTGAGCACTTTTCGTCAGACGGTCCACTGTAACCCATATCGACGTATTTCCTCTCTGCGACTTTGGCAATCCCGTAACAAAGTCCATGGCGATATGTTCCTATTTCTAATCGGGAATATCTAACGGTTGTAATCTCCCATATGGTCGTTGATGTAAAGCCTTAACTTGCTGACATGCTAGGCATTTCTCCACATATAAGGCTACATTTTTCTTCATACCGTCCCACCAGTACGCGGTTTTCAAGTCTTGATACATCTTCGTACTTCCTGGGTGAGCGGTGTACGGCATATCATGAGCTTCACTCATGATCTCGTTTCTCATGTCTTCACTGCTCGGCACAAGAATCCTGTCTCTGAACAGTCAGAGCTGCTACATCATATCTCTTTCTTTCTGAGGGTGATATAACTCCAAGATGAAGTTTCTTGAATTCTCTTATCAAACCGTCCTCTTTTTTAAGCATACATCCCAATTGTGTCTCTCCCTTCCGGCTTAAGGCATCAGCTTCTGAATTTGCCTTGCTTGGGTGATAGTTTATTGTTAGATCGTAATCATTTACCAATTCAAGCCATCTCTTTTGCCTCATATTCAGATTCTTCTGCTCGAAGAAATACTTCTGGCACTGCCAAGATAGGCGCAGTTGTCAAAAGTTGCTTCAATCTCTGGAAGTTCTCTTCACATTCTTCTGTCCATTCAAACTTTATTCCTTTTTGGAGTAGTTGCGTCATAGGCTTCACAATCTTCGAGAAGCCCTCGATAAACCTTCTGTAGTACCCTGCTAGACTAAGAAAACTTCTAATCTCATTTAGTGTTGTAAGCGACTTCCATTCCGTCACCGCCTAGATCTTCACTGGATCTACCTTAATACCATTGGCTGACACAATGTGACCAAGAAACATTACTTCTCTCAACCAGAATTCACATTTGCTGAACTTGACATATAACTTCTCATCCCTGATAGTTTGTAGTACCGTTCTCAGATGTTGCTCGTGTTCTCCTTCGCTTTTTGAGTATATAAGGATATCATCAATAACACACAAAAACAAAGTTATCGAGATACGGATGGAATACTCTATTCATCAAGTCCATGAACACTACCGGAGCATTCTTGAGTCCAAACGTCATTACTATAAACTCATAATGGCCATATCTTGTTTTGAAGGCTGTTTTTGGGATATCTTCATTTCGTATCTTCAATTGATGGTATCCTGATCGAAGATCAATCTTAGAAAGCAGACTTGCTCCCCTGAACTGATCAAACAGATCATCGATCATCGGTAAAGGGTAATGGTTCTTTAATGTCAGTTTATTCAACTCCCGGTAGTCAATGCACATTCGCATCGAACCGTCCTTCTTCTTAACGAACAAGACCGATGCTCCCCAAGGTGAAACACTTGGTCGAATGAATCCCATATCTAATAGTTCTTGCAATTGAACCTTCAATTCCTTAAGTGTCATACGATATAGTGCCTTGGAGATCGGTGCCGCTCCCGGTTCCAAGTCTCTGGTGAACTCAACCTGCCTGTCTGGCAGCAATCCCAGTAATTCCTTTGGAAATACATCTTCAAATTCTCTGACTATCGGCAATTCTTGGACTACCAATTCAGGCTTCTCTTCTCCTTCTAAATACACCAAAATGGCCTGATTCTCGGTCTTGCACTTTAACTTTGAAGCTTGCAGCGCTGAAATTACTGGCACTCTTTGTCTTCTTCTGAATCCGTAGACAAACGATTCTTCATTCTCTTGTTGCGGAATAATCACCTTTCTTTTGCGACATAGGATTGTCGCCTTATTCTCCGCTAGCCAATCCATACCTAGGTTAACGTCTATATATTGAATATCCAACACGTTTAACTCTGTTACTTGAATCTCGTTTTCATTCAACTTGATTCTCAAGTCACGACATACTAAGGTAGAGATAGTTGTCTCTCTGGAAGGTATTGCTACGTTCAAGTCTTGGCTATTCCTTTCTACCTTAAGCCCTAATGCCTCAACGCATGAAGATGAAATGAAAGTATGCGATGCTCCAGTGTCAAATAGTACTATGACAGGTATATCATTAATAATTCTCATACCCGTGAGATTCCCTTCCAGGGCATAAGCTCTCGCCCTTCTCGGCTGTTCATTTCCATCTTGTTGATTTTGTTCTTGATGCCTCGGTGGGGCCTGATATCCTTGCCTGCCCCCTCCACGATTTCTGGCATTACCCCTCCATGGTTAGCGGTTGTCTCTCATTGCTCTCAGTTGATGGTTCGCCGGCCTTTGGAAAATCTGGCGGTTTCCTTCTCTAGATTGGGGTGAAGAACATCGATTGGCAAAATGTCCTAGGCCCCCCATAGTTAAACATCTTGTTCCGCATCGCTGGCATTCGCCGGTATGTTTCCTTCCACACCTTGGACAGTTTGGTTGGCCCATATCCCTCTGGTCTCTCCTGGGCGCCATCTGATTGTTATTCCTCTGATAGAATTGATTATCATTTCGCCCTTGGAAATTTTGATTACGTCCTTGATCAGGGCGCTTCTGACTTCCTTGCCCCTGATAGAACTGTCTTGGATTCTCTTCCCACTTCCTCTTCTGAGCTAGGGCTGGGGTCGGAATTTCTTGGGCTACCCATTCTGGCATTTTCTTCTTATTCTTGGAGGCCTCAATGTTCAAAGCATTGCTTAATAACTCTTGGTAACTCAGCCCTTTCATTGTTGCCAACTGGGTACGAATATCCTCGCAGAGGCCTTCCCGAAACTTGTCCGCCATCTTCTGAGGCGTGTCCGCCTGATGCGGCGCCAACTGTAGTAACTCTCAAAATCTTGTATCATATTCTTCCACAATCATTTTTCCCAGCTCAAATAGGAAAAACTCCACCTCCCTGTCCCGTCTGTATTGCTTCGGGATAAATTTCTCAAACAGTGCTTCCTTAAACATTTCCCAGTTCAGATGAGATCGCTCCTCTGGTGCTAAAGACTTGACATACATTTCCCACCAGCGATCAACCTTTCCTTTTAGCGGGTAGGTCATGCAGCTGACCATTTCAGATTCAGTGCACTACATGTGCCTAAAAATTTTCTCCAGTTCACGCACCCAATCCTTTGCAGCCGCAGGACCTCCTGTCCCGTCAAAAGTGGGTGGCTGCTGCTTACGAAAGGTCTCCACCAGTTTAACTGAAGAAGTAGCTGGCGCTCTCTCGGGTGGAGGCTGTAAATGTGCGTATTGCTCAGTTGCACTGTCCCCATCGGACAGTATTTCATACTCATCATGTTCCTGGAAGATGGGAACTTCTTCCAAGAATGGGGCCTCAAAGCCATGCAGCGGGTTGGCTCTTCCGCAACCTCTGCCCCTTCCTCGGCCTTTACCCCGAACACGTCCTCTTCCACGTCATTGATCGATATTTCCATAGCTCTCTTTCTACAATGATACAATCGGTTAGTAATGATATAAATAACTTTTAGTGAACAAATCCGTATCAAGAACAACTTCCAACAACATCCTTAATCCACAAATCCCAACAAAAGGATCTCTATACATAATAATTGACATAAAGATAATCATACATTATATAGCATCATCACCGTAATATAACGGTAACCAGTGTTCTACAAGTCAAACATACCAGAATACGAGTACATAACAGTAATACAAGCGATATCATCATTGATACGTGCGTAAAATGACCCGTATTTTGATATATGAACATGCTTGTTTGTGGCTATTTTACTCCCGTATCATATGTTTTTGTCGTATTTTGGTTGTGTTTTCGTGTTTTGTGTGTTTGACTTGTGTAGGATAGGTTTTTGGCATAAACAAGCATATTTGGTGGAGTTTTGGAGGAAAATCGCAAGGTTTTGGGAGTTTGGAGAGCTCGATCGGCCGAGCAGGTGCAGGACCGGCCGAGCGGGGCTTCAGAGGGCTCGACCGGCCGAGCAAAGGCAGGACCGGCCGAGCGAAGCTGCAGAATTGGGTTCAGAGAGCTCGATCGGTCGAGCAAGTGTAGGACCGGTCGAGCGAGTGCGGACAGAGACTTGGCTCAGTCGAGCCATGCCTCGCTCGGCCGAGCCAAGTCGGTTCTTGGCGGTTGTTGGCAGTTATTGATGGCCCGGGCGAGCCAAACTTCGACCGGGCGATCCGAGGGCCTGATTGCTTGCCTATAAAAGGGGAAAGAGCGGTTATTTGAGGAGCTTTTTATCACTTTTCACGTACGATAGTTAGATTTTTCCCTAGATTCCATTTTTCCATTCAAAATCATCTTAGTCCTAGAGCATCTAGGAGATTAATTCATCAATACTTGGAAGAGATTGAAGATTGAAGGAGGTGGATCAAGTCAACCAAATCCAAATTGGGGAAGAATCTTATTTCTACTTTCAAATTGTAATGAAGTTCATTGAATTCCAAATTGTATTTGCACAATTGAAAGGTATGAAGTTCTAAACCATTTTGGATGTTGATTTGAGGAAGGATGCATGAGAATTTGGTATGAGAATTGTTTGTTTACTTTCCTTTGAGAGCTTGGATTTCACTAGAGCTTGTTCCTTACCTCTTAGGTGTAGGTAATAGCCAAATTAGGAGGTAGTTGACGTGAACGCTGCAGCCAACACGCGGGCGGAATCGTCGTGAATAGTGTTAATTCATACAATTTTAGTTCCAATCCCTGTGCAGTGCTAGGTCGTAGGGCAATAATTGACGAACTATTTGGAGTGGTCTAGGGCTAAATAACGTGACTGTTTGCTAGTTCTAAATCATCAACCGGCTCACCGTGACAAGGGGTTATCGAGTGTAGGGTCGATTGCTCAATCTCCTAGGAATTAAATAATGTTTGCAACAATGATTAACCAAATTTGATTGCATCTCTACTCAACTCAACATCCTATCTTCCTAGCTTGAGAATTGTGATTGTCTTGGTTTACCATATTGAGAAGGATTGTTCGATTAATTTTTGTTGGTTAAATTTGTGTTATTCATATATTGTTAGCATAGATTTGAATTGCATGATTAGATGATTAGAAACTACTCAACGATTGAATCATGCTTAGCTATAAGACTTCACTTGAGTAGCTCGGTATTCTAGTAGGCGAATCGAGAAGAACTTAGATTGATATTTTATTCTTGAGTGTGGTTGAGAGTTTATTGTGATTGAACTTTTACCGCATCAAGTTTTGGCGCCGTTGCCGGGGACTTCATTTAGTAGGTTGCTAGATATTGGGGGAAAAGTGAAGCTTGTAGGCTAGGTGTTTGTTATATTGCTTGTGTGAATTGTTTTGCTTGTAGTTTGTTGTTTGATAGTTGAATTAGGTTTGTTTGATCTAGTTGTTTTGTTTGGTAATTGGAATTTTTGTGAGGTGTAGGTTGTATATGATCACGAGGTCTAAGGCTCGTGAACTCTTGGAAAGGAAAGCACAACAAAGACAAGAAAGTATTGAGATTGATTTGGACATGGCTAATCCGGGGGAAGATACTATAAGGATTGGAGAGCTTGAAAGACAAATAGAGATGATGAAGGTCTTGTTAAACGAACGAAATGGTCCTCGTAGGCCACTCCAAAATCTCTTCCGACCTCAAGGAGAGCCAATGACCGGTGGTTTCCGACTTGGAGTCAATGCCACGCAGTTCGAAATTAAGCCGCAATTGGTACAGATGATACAAAATAATCAGTTTGGGGGGCATGCTAGCGAAGATCCGAATGTGCATATATCCCGATTTTTGGAAATCACGGATACCATCAAAATCAATCAAGTTCCCCAAGAATTGATTCGGCTACGGTTATTTTCCTTTTCATTAAGGGATTCGGCGAGGCATTGGTTTGAGGGCTTAGACAAGACAAGCATAGCCACTTGGGAAGACTTAAGGGAGAAATTCCTTTTCAAATTTTTTCCACCGAGCTTAATTTTGAAAAGAAGGGCAGAGATAATCTTGTTTGGGCAACAGAATGAGGAACCTATCTATGAAGCTTGGGATAGGTTCCGAGAGCTCTTACGTAAGTGCCCACGACATGATTTGTCCAAGAGTCAACTAATTTGCCAATTCTATGGTGGATTGGATTATGAGACGAAAATGTTGATGGATGCATCATCCGGAGGAGTATTTCTTGAATTGGAAGAGAATGAAGCTTGGAGATTAATCGAGCGGATAGCTAATAATAGTAGTCAATGGCCCAGAAAAAGATGGGAACCAAAAGCAATGAAAATTGTGAGAGAAGCAAGTGGGATAGAAATGTTGCGCGATCAAATGGCTTCAATGCAAGAACAAATGGAGAGGTTGATGCGCCAAGTCAAGAGAAAAGATGAGGAATATGGAAGAGATGTTTATACTTTGGAAAACCATTTGAGGAGACATCAAGAAATTGAGTATGAGCCATGTAGCAAAGATCATTCTTTTGACTCATGGAAGGAGGAAGGGTGGTCATCGCCATCGAGTTGGGATAATTCAAATCAAATGTATTGGGAAAAGGAAGAGAAGATACATGAATACGAGGAGGATCTTGAGTGGAATTGTGAAAGAAATGAGGAACGTTTGAAAGAAATTAAATCACAAGTAACGTGTATAGTGCACCAAATAAGTCAAGAGGAAGAAGACCCTCTTGAAGGCGTATGTGGAGCTGTAACCACTAGAAGTGGGCTCTCTTATGATGGACCGAAACAAGGGGCAAAAGAAGATGAAAAGGAGAAGACCAACGGAGGTATTGGAAAGAGGGTTACATTTAAGGAGGAAGAAGAAATTATACCAAATGAAGCTAAAGAACAAGACGTGAATGTGAAAAAATCGGTGGTGAAAGATGAAATTCCTATTATGCCTTATCCTCAACGGTTTGCAAAGAGTAGGAAGAACAAGAAGTTTGATCGATTTCTTGAGCACATGAGCAAGATTCAAATAAATCTTCCTCTATTAGAAGTATTAAAAGAAATACCGGGATACCTTAAGATGTTGAAGGAGATGTTCACCCAAAAGAGTAAGTATGGCATTGGTGAATATGAGACGGTGAATTTATTTGAAGAATGTAGTGCCGTTATTCAAAGGAAGATGCCATTTAAAAGGCAAGACCCGGGTAGTTTCACTATTTCATGTGTAAATGGGGGAAGTGAAGTAACTCGGGCTTTGTGTGATTCGGGTGCAAGCATCAACTTAATGCCTTTATCTTTGTTCAAGAAATTGGAAATAGGGGAAATCAAGCCGACCACCATGACACTTCAAATGGCGGACCGATCTTTGTCGTATCCTAAAGGAGTTGTGGAAGATGTTTTGGTCAAGGTGCGAGACTTTATTTTTGTGGTGCTTGATATAGAAGATGATGGAGATGTTCCTCTTATTTTGGGGAGACCATTTTTGTCGACCGGAGGAGCATTGTTTGACATGAAGAATGGTTAATTAACTTTTCAATTTGATGGGAGGAAGATCACTTTTTCGTTCCCGGATGCCATGAAGAGGAGTGTGGAGGATGAGAAAGAGGAAAAATGCAATGTGATAGAAGTTGTGCAAGGCAAAAGTTTTGAGGAAGGAGATAGAAGAGAGGCGTTAGAAGAGGTGTTACAAAATTCAATTTTTTCGATCGATATAGTTGACTACAAAGAAGAAGTAAGGGAATATATTGGGGAGTATGTCCAAGTATTGGATAACTTTCCTATTGAACTGTTACATGAGGAGGTTAAGTTCTTGGAATTAAGAACAAAAGAAGAGGAAGATAAGGCTAAGCAAAAGAAAATGGAGATGAAGCATAAAGCACCGGAAGTTGAACTGAAGAAATTACCGGATCACTTAAAGTATGCATTTTTGGGTGACAATGAGACATATCCGGTGATTATTTCAACCGGACTTTCGGGGTGTGAGGATGAGAAATTGCTTCGAGTTTTGAGGATGCATAAATCCGCTATTGGTTGGCAACTCTCCGATATAAAAGGAATAAGTCCTGCAATTTGCATGCACAAGATACTCCTTGAGGAAACGTGCAAACCTAAACGACAACCTCAACGGAGGTTGAATCCTATGATGCAAGAGGTGGTGAAGAAGGAAGTACTGAAACTGCTTGATAATAATATCATCTATGCTCCGAGTGATAGTGAGTGGGTTAGTCCAACACATATGGTGCCCAAGAAAGGGGGATTTGAAAAAGTGGTAAAGGACAATGTAGAAGAAGTCATGGAGAGATTGACTAAGGGGTGGCGGTTTTGTATAGATTATCGTGCTTTGAACTTAGCTACTCGTAAAGATCATTTTCCTTTACCATTCATTGACCAAATGCTTGATCGTCTTGCAGGGCACTCTCACTATTTTTTTTGGATGGCTATTCCGGCTACAATCAAATTATGGTGGCACCGGAGGATCAACATAAAACTGCTTTTACATGCCCCTACGGGATTTTTGCTTACCGACGAATGCCATTTGGGTTGTGTAACGCACCGGCTACCTTTCAACGATGTATGATGGCGATTTTCCATGGGCTCATCGAGGAAATTATGGAGGAGGTATTTATGGATGATTTTTCAGTTTTTGGAAATTCTTTTGATGCATGTTTAAAAAACTTAGAAATTGTTCTTGCTAGATGTGAAGATACAAACCTAGTTCTCAATTGGGAAAAATGTCACTTTATGGTTTGTGAGGGAATTGTATTAGGCCATAAAATTTCTTTTAAGGGTTTGGAAGTAGATAAAGCCAAGATATGTGCTATCGAGCAATTACCTATTCCAAAAACAGTGAAAGGGGTTAGGAGTTTTCTAGGCCATGCTGGGTTCTATAGGCGATTCATTCAAGATTTCTCTAAAATAACTAAACCCTTGTGTTGTTTGTTGGAGAAAGATGTTCCATTTGTTTTTGATGAAGCATGTGTCTGTGCTTTTGAGAAATTAAAAACTGCTCTTGTGACTTCTCCTGTTTTAATTTCACCTGATTGGAATGAAGAATTTGTGTTGATGTGTGATGCTAGTGATATAACCCTTGGGGTAGCCTTGGGTCAAGTTAGGGAGAAAGTGTTTAGGGTGATTGCTTATGCTAGTAAAACTCTAAATTCAGCTCAATGCAATTACACTGTTACTGAGAAAGAATTTCTAGCTGTGGTTTATGCTTTTGATAAATTTAGAGCTTATTTGGTAGGGTCTAGGTCGATTGTGTACACGGATCACGCAGCTATACGATATTTGTTTAAAAAACCGGATGCAAAACCTAGACTCATTAGGTGGATTCTACTGTTGCAAGAGTTTGATATTGAGATTCGGGATAGGAAAGGTTGTGAGAATGTTATAGCTGATCATCTGTCTCGTTTAGAGGAACCTGTTGGGGGAGATAAGCCTGATGCAGGCATTAATGAGAGTTTCCCAGATGAACATATTTTATATGTGGCTTATAACATTCCATGGTATGCTGATTTCTCAAATTTCCTTGTTATCGGAGTATTTCCTCCTGATTTTAAACCCCATCAAAGGAAGAAATTCCTTAAGGATGTGCGGTTTTATTATTGGGAGGAGCCCTTCTTATTTCGCAGATGTGCAGATGGAATCATTCGAAGGTGTGTTCATCAAAGGGAATGGCGACGGATAATAGAGGAATGTCATGCGTCGGAGAGTGGAGGTCACTTTGCTGCTAATCGCACGACATTAAAGGTACTCTCTTGTGGTTTCTACTGGCCCTCTATTTACCGTGATTGTATGAACTTTGTCAAGGCTTGTGATAGGTGTCAGAAAATAGGCTCGATTACCCGTAGGGATGAGATGCCTTTTAAACTTTTTATTGAAGTCGATTTGTTTGATGTATGGGGGATAGACTTTATGGGCCCATTTCCTTCGTCTTGAGGGTATCAGTATATATTGCTTGCTGTTGACTATGTATCTCGCTGGGTAGAGGCTTGTCCAACCATTACTAATGATGCTAAGGTTGTGTTGAAATTTTTGCAAAGATTAGTTACACGTTTTGGTATTCCGAGAGCCTTAGTGAGTGATGGGGGGAGTCATTTTTGTAACAAATTATTGGAGAATTTGTTAGCAAGATATGGAGTGAAGCATCGGATAACTACTCCGTATCATCCTCAAGCTAATGGTCAGACGGAGCTTGCTAACCGAGAAATCAAGGCTATTTTAGAAAAGACGGTAGCTTCCCGTAAAGATTGGTCTAAGCGTTTAGATGATGCCTTGTGGGCGTATCACACAGCTTTTAAAACTCCGATTGGTATGTCCCCTTATCAATTGGTATTTGGGAAGTCGTGTCATTTGCCCGTTGAGTTAGAACATAAAGCTTAATGGGCTTTGAAGATGGTCAATGTTGATTGGGGAAAGGCTCAAGGGGAGCGAGCTTTGCATTTAAATGCAATGGATGAATTCTGAAATGAAGCTTACGAGAATTCAAAGATTTACAAGGAGCGTACCAAGAAGTTTCACGATATGCACATTCGTCGTAAATCTTTTGCTCCCGAAGATTTAGTCCTACTCTTTAATTCACGGTTGAAGTTTATGCCGGGTAAGTTTCGTTCCAAATGGTCGGGTCCATTTATTGTGAAGGAAATTTGTGATAATGGTACGCTGGAAATAGCACGTGAGGATGGTCCTTGTTTTAAGGTGTCCAGTCAAGCTATGGACTTTAAACAGCGCTTGATGGGAGGCAACCCATCCGGGAACGCCAACAGCAGCAACAAGATAGGGATGAGCAATGACGCACCGACTACCTTTTTACAAACTTAGTCTCTCTTGACTAAGTTTGGGGGGAAGTGTCGGTAGTTGGGGCTCTGGTTCACTCTCTTCTCTATCTCCTTATCTTTATTATGCTTTCTAGATTAGTGTAGTTTAGTTGAATTTGGATATATTGATTCGATTTGGTTGTACTATGATTTACCTCTATTTTACATTTGGATGTGAATAATGATTGTGATGATTTTTGTTATGATGAATGGATGGATATTTTGGCAAGCTTGCATGTGGTTAATTCTTTCTATTCGGTTTTGTTGTGTGGATATGTGAATGGTTTGGAATGAAGGGTGGAAATGGTGGATATGGTCTTATCATTGTTGATAATTGGTTTGTGGAAGTTGGTGGTTATGAGAGCTTTATTGCCTTGTTTATGCTCAATTGTTGGTGGTGTTTGTGTTGATTTAGTAGGTACAAATAAGGCATGGAGAGCGGTTTGATCGTGTGTGCCAATGGGTAATGCTTTCTATCGTTTCTTCTACCAATTAGATTCATTACATTGTGTTTTGGAATGTAGATTGTGTTTAGGATGTTGTGTGCTTGTGTGTACGTGATGAACCCGAACTAGACTTGAGGTTTGAATCATGATTTACTTAATGGAGTTTGATGTCTACTTTGACCAATGATAGGGCGGAATTTAGTTTTCGATGCATGTTCAAGTTTAACTTTTGAATTGCCGAGTTTTGTGCGAGGTTAATGCCTAGGACTTGACAAAAGCCGTGAAATTTGAGCCTTGATATTGTCATATCTATTTCGATTGTAAGTGGCAAGGTTGAGAGCACAAAATCTAGAACTTGAATATATTCTCTATCTATTTGATATGGGTTTGGTAACTAAAAAATGATCTTAGGCTATCGATTCTTAGCCCTACCTTTCACACTGGGAGTATAAGGTGGTTATTATCATTATTTTGCCGTTCATATCTTTGACCCCCGTGATTGAGCTTTATTGGTGAATTTTCCTTGATGTAATTAGGACCATATTTGTGGGGAAAGAGTGTATGAGGGTGAATACGGTGATGAGAGTTGGGTTGGGAATTGATTGGATTTGAATTGATTGAATGAATATTGATGGAATGTTGAGGCATGAAAGAATGATATTGAGGATTGTTGTTGATCCTAGAAAAAGGAGCACCTACAAAATTTTGGTGCAAATGTTTGAAAAGAAAAAGGAGGCACCCACAAAATGAATGAATGATGGTGCTAGAAAAGAAAAGAAAAAAAAAAGAAAAA
>JAPKLW010004156.1:0-30113 GCA_026898455.1 Plectranthus barbatus
GTTATATAATACATGAAGTCTCACATTGATTAATTACATGAATTAATATGTGTATATAAATCTTAATGGTTGAGGTGTGTAATAACAAGGTGTGCAATGTATGTGGCACCCGGTAGCGTCCTCGCGTGCCGCTGTCGCTTGCCTCTCGAGGCCACTGGCCGAGCGCCGAGCACCCGCATTGTAACCCGTGCCTCGACCTTGATTTCGATCCTGATCCCGATCCTGGCACAGCTTGGCTCTGTTCTCGGTTCTGGGCAATTGGTCTTTGGTCCCTTGGGCCTTTAACTTGGCTTGGCCCGCTCGTGCCTTAATTTTTTGGGCAATTGAAATTAGCCTACGGGCTTGACATGTGGGTTGTCGACGTGGCTGGTCTAGTCGACGTGGTGCACACGAAGCATGTGACGTGGCTGACGAGTCATCGCACGTGTTGTAAGTCGAAAGGTTTCAAACACGTTCAACACGTGGTCAAACACCTCGAGTCTTGATGGCTGCGACCGTAACGGGCAGGCTTCCCCTTGGTGGTACATGCCTATAAATAGGCACGCATAGGAGCTGTCTCCGCTCCCTCAAGACACTAGACAAGCTACACATAGCCAGATACTGCAATTTTATCCTCATATTGTTGTAACTTTTTCTTTACTTTTGAGCAACTCAGTTTTCACCTCCATTCAGTTCGTCGTAGCTTTTGCGATCGCGGTGCTGCCTCGTAAAAGACGAAGTCATTTTACCTTTGGGGACGATCATCGGTTAACGAGCACTACATTGGCAAATTCGTCTTGCGGGAAGAGAGATTCTTCGACTCGGCTGTTCTTTAGTTTTATTTTATTTATTTACGTACTAGCTGTACTTGCATTTATTTGTGTAAAAACTTGCATTACTAGGTATACTTTGTTGCATTGTTCTCAGTCTTGAACAACAAATTATCCAACAAGACATTTGGCTCCGAACCACCATAAACTTTTGTGACCTTTTACTGCTTCGCTATTTTCTGCTCTGCTTAGATTTTTGCATTTGATTTCAAACCCAACAACTTATTAAGTTCTTGGTGTATATTCTGCGAAATCGGCTAAATAAAGAATCGACCACTCAACCAGTTTTGATAACCATAACTGACCAGACACAGTCAGTTCAGAGATCTTAAGATTAAGATATCTTATTTTCCACTAGTTACATTACTCTCTAATTTTGGCACCAACAATCTTTGATAATAATTAACTAATACATTCATACATGTATAGTAGATGAATCAGGTGAGAATACTGCTTTTGATGAAAAACAAAAATAAATTTCAATCTTCTAAAATTGTGATCCAATGCTCAATAATTAATAAATTTTGTATGCGTTTTAATGTAGTTTATATGCATTATCCCTACCAAATATGCATAACTTCATTAATTTTATGAGAATTAGTGATATACCATGTCATTTAGACAAAATATTACTCCCTCCGTCCCATTAGATTAGTCCAGTTTGGTTTCGGCACAGAAACCAATGTTTGTGAGTGTAGTGGAATTAATATTTTATTGATGTGAGGAGATTTTTTTTCATTTTAGGATAGTGGACTAATCTGATGGAACAGACGAAAATGAAAATATGGACAAATCTGACGGGACGGAGGGAGTACTATTTTTTATTTATATTATAATTTTCCTCCACCAAATATATATAATTGGAATCTTATTTAAAAATAATGAAATTATATTTAGTTTATTTTATAGTAAAAAAAAGTAAGAAAATAATATAATTTAGCATATAATTTAAATCGGCTAAGAAAGTATTTTATTACATTAATATAGTAAAAATATTCATATTTTAATTGATATGGAAATATATTGTGATAAATATCAGAAATTATGTAATCTTTAATATTATGACATATCTATCATTAATCTCGATCTTTTATAATATTTCGTGTATTAATACAATTTTATAGAAAATAATTCTAAACACAGTCACAATTTTTTCAATATAGTCCCTTCACATTTAAAAAATAAAATTTTTATATAATATTTTTATTTTATCCTTATAACCCACATCTACAAAAATTTGTATCTATTAACATAGGCCCATTCCCTTAATAACGCACAGCTCCCAAATCTTAAAAAAACTTCAATCTAGAAGGCAAATCAATTTCTATCATTCACTTAAAAAAAACTTAATTCATCTTTGGCAAGCAAGTGGTGACTTAGAGTTGTAAATGAATCAATTTATTTGTGAGATACTCGGATTTTGATTCGATAAAAGTTAGATCGAGTTTGTTTAGTGAAGCTCATTTATTAAACAACCCAAATTTAAGCTTTTTAGTATTCGACTTGTGAGCTCGTAAGTAATCTCGTTAGCTTTAATATCAAATATATAATTATTAACTTTATAAAATTAATATTTTCATTATTTTAAGAGTAAAAAATATGAATATAATATTATTTTTTTAATAAGTAATTTTTCTTTCAAAAAAAATAATTAAAATCTTAAATATACTTTAAATTTAGAAAGCTTATTTAGGTCCGACTAAGGCTTGATGAAGTTTTCGTGAACTTCAAAGTATTCGATAAAAAAGCTTGAAGCTCGACTCAAAACTAAATGAACCAAACTTGAGCATGACATTATTCGTTTTGACTCGATTGGATTACACCCCTGAGTTGTTTTCTAAAATTGTTCCAGATCGTCAATGTTGTGGATTTAGAGGGGTCAAAAAGATAGCTAGCTCTCTTTATGTTGTTTTAATGATGTCTGCCATCTTCTTTGTAGCAACTGTGATTCAGCGCAAGTTTTGTAAGATGGGACTCTATTGATCCCGAGATTAGAGTTTTACACATGCAACAAATATATTACTCAAACTTGCACAAAAAAATTGGTCATTACTCACCGGTTTGTGTTTTTGAAGACTTATGATTAGCAAGTTTAAACTTAGATTTAGATTTCAAGTATACTTCAACACTTAGGTGGTGTTGAGCTTTAGATCCATGCGAAAAATAAATAAAGTAGTAAATGCACAAGAATTTATAATGTTCGGACACAAAAGTTGTACGTCCTCTCTTCAGACTATAAATCCGGAAAAAAAACTAGGTTTTGGAATACAAGGGTTCTCATGATTTATCGCAAGCTAATGAATGTCAGTGTCCACCAGTCCACTTGCTCACTCACCTTGACCGTTGCTTCCTCCGCCTCGCAGATTCGAAGTGTGGGCACACTACGCAGTCTCCATCACTAGAACATGAGAGCTTTAAGGTTCTTCCCGGAGCCGCGATCCTTTCAACTAAATGCTCGTAAGAATCTGATGGAGATCCCGGTGGGCTGAAAGAAGAAGTTTAATTGAAGAAATTCTAGTTGTTTTAATTTAGATGTTTTTAATTATTTTTGATTTTTTGCTTTATTTCCTTCTAGATGTTTAGTTTCTCTTATTGCAAAGATATTGAGATATACTTGTTGTATATCCTGATAGTTTTGATATGCTTTTAGATTTATTTTCCTTATAAGATTAAGCTTTGATTTCCTTATTAGGATTTGAGTTTGCCTATATATAGGCCTTGTTTTGGACAATTTATTAAGTTTCAGTTCAATAATAATTTTGTGAGTTATTTCTCCAATTCTGAAAACTCATGAATTTCTGTGGATTACCATGAAATTCAAAATTGACTTATCAACCGAACTTTCATATCCGTTTGTGGTGTCTTCATTCATATCCATCTTTGTTGGATAAACTCGTTTCTTGGGTTGTAGGAGATTCAATTTGGTGTTGGATGTTTCCATACTATCAATTTCAGTTTGCTTCCGCGTTGTGTCTGAGTCGAATCGTTCGAGTTCCTGAGCTGCGATCTAAAGCTTCTGGCGAGGATCGTATCATTTTGGTATCAATATCCAGGTCTTGTCTTTCAATCTCGTGCGTTTAGTGTGTCAGAAAAAATTAAAAAAAATTTTAGTCGTGTCTTGTTTCCTGTCGTGTCTTTTGTGTCATTCTTGATTCGTATATTTTCGTGTCTTTGAGTCGTGATTTTAGGGTTCTTGTTAGACAAGATTTGAATTATTAACACAATACCACAATTATTCAAATCTTTCTATTCATATCTAGTCAAATCTTTCCATAGTATCAAATCCTTCCTTATCTTTTATTACGTTATCTATATTTTTTCTTGCTTGATTACCAAGTGATTTGGTAATTACCTTATCCAAATATTTCCTTATCAAATATATTCTTATCTATATTTTTTCATTTCTTGATTACCAATTAATTTGGTAGTTTCCTTGAAAAAAAAAGAGAGAGAAAAGAGAAAAAAAACGTGAGAAAAAAAAAAGAAAAGAAAAGAGAGAGTGACTTAAAAAATAAAGAGAGAGAGAGGGAGGGAGAAGTCTAGAAAAAAAAAGAGAAAAAAAAAGAGAAAAATTATTTTTGATCATAACTTTTGCTACAGGTGTCCGATTTTAGTGCAATTATACTTTTCAAAAATATCTCTACGAGATCTACAAGTGTCATCGCTTTGTCGTGACGTTCCACGAGCAGAATGGCTAAAATTGAATATGAGAAATTAGATGATGATGCTAGAATTCAAATGAGGTATATGATGACATTTTTCAAATATGACTTATGGTGAGGTCAGAGATAGAGATGTTGAATCAACGACTTGATGCATTGGAATGTGGTTATTTGGGCAGCAAAATGATGAGATATAGACAAGTAAGGTGGGAGACTCAACCAGATAGCTCCTCCCCATTTGATAAGCTTTTGTTAATGGTGGAGCAGGTGTTGGTGGCAATCAAGTCTGAGTCGTTGCCTGTTTTAGTTCAAGAAATCGAGGAAGACAATAGAGCAGTTCAAATACCATTGGAGGTTCTTGGTGAAGCAGTCGTGGCAACTCAATCTGAGTCGATGCAGCCAATTCAAGAGACCAAAGAAGATGAGGTGAAAGTTGTTACACCCTTGGAGAGTCATATAGAAGACAATGAAGGATTCGAGGTTTTGGCTACACTCACTATCATAAACAGTCCAGTTATGGGAATCTAAAGCCAGTGTCAAGTGCAAAGGATGACAGAGTCAGAGTTAATGATGGTGACGCCAGTAGAGAAGAAGGTTGAGAGGACCAGAGATCAATTCAGTTTTGTGAGGACCATTGGTTTGAAAAAGAAGGTGCATGAGACCAAGAAATTGTCGGTATTTGAAGATAATAATACGCCAAAAAAGCCAACTAAAGGTGATGTACGATGGTCAATTGTATCTGGCACCGACAAGGATTTGAGGACAAATCTTTTTGAAGAAGAGGGGAATGATGGAGATCCCGGTGGGCTGAAAGAAGAAGTTTAATTGAAGAAATTTGAGTTGTTTTAATTTAGATGTTTTTAATTATTTTCAAATTTTTTCTTTATTTCCTTCTAGATGTTTAGTTTCTCTTATTGCAAAGATATTGAGATATACTTGTTGTATATCTTGATAGATTTGATATGCTTTTAGATTTATTTTCCTTATTAGATTAAGACTTGATTTCCTTATTAGGATTTGAGTTTGCCTATATATAAGCCTTGTTTTGGACGACTTATTCAGTTTTCAGCTCAATAATAATTTTGTGAGTTATTTCTCCAATTCTGAAACTCATGGATTTCTGTGGATTACCATGAAATTCAAAATTGACTTATCAACCGGACTTTCACATTCATTTGTGGTGTCTTCATTCATATCCATCGTTGTTGGATCAACTCGCTTCTTGGGTCGTAGGAGATTCAATCTGGACTACGATACTTGAAGGTTTTCGAATCCAAAGGTGTTGAATCTTCTCATATTTTCAATTTCAGTTTGCTTCTGCGTTGTGTTTGAGTCGAATTGTTCGAGTTCCTGGGTCGCGATCTAAATCTTCCACCGAGGATCGTATCAGAATCAAAGCTTAGAGATAAGCTGTGACTATTGTGTTCTTACTTGGAGGGTAAGAAGACCAAAGAAATGACTTGTGCTCAGATAATAACAAGTCTTGTGTCCAAGACGGCACAAGGTTAGCTTATGAAAAACCTCAAACTTGCAAGCTCTTGCAGTTGAATGTTCGGTAGTGACCTTGTAGAATTAGTGAGAATTTGGTCGAAATCAGTATGTTCAGTAACCTCTATAATGGTAACACTTCGTCTATAAATAGACAAAGTGCGAGAGGTTTGAAATTGTAGCCGTTGAGAGACATTTTGGAAGGCGTCCAATCGACACCTCTCTTCTGTGAATGACAGGCTGCTTTTGCAGAAAGTCTGCACCTTCTCCTGATTTTTTGACTCAAGATGTTGACATCGTACTGTGTGTCAGAAAGAGTATTCTAGTCAATCCGAGAAATCGAAACTGGTCCAACAACATGATCTTTAGTCTTTAAGTAATCTTTACTCTTAAAGTCTGGCCTTTAATTGAATAACTATTGCCTTGTTCTTGTCTCCATCTTGATCGATGTTAAATCTGCATACAAATTATAGCATAGGACAAATAAATTTATAGTCAACCCAAGGGTTGGTCGATCCCACAGGGATAGTGCAACGAGGGAAAATCATGTACTGGATATGATTTTCAGATCTTTTGTTTGGGCAAATCAATTTTTGGGGTTTTGGGTTTTTCAAAACAAGTAATTAAATAGAGAAATTCAAATATTAAAAAGCACAGATTCTAGGGAAATCTACCAATCTGATCAACATGCAAGAAACAAATATTCAAACCCATAAAAGATAATTTTGGTGGAAAATCTATTAATGTGGAATTAATTCCTTGGTCGGCAATTAAAACCTAGATTATTAACTAGTGATTATCTCCTCTCGGTCTCAAAAACACAAGTTAATCAATCTCAATAAAAATCAGATTAATCCTACAACTGAATTCTTCTTGGTCGGACAGAAAATCAAAGGTATTAAACTCTCACTTCCTATTATCAATTTTCACCTCTCGGTCCTTCAATTAATAACTAAAACCTATTCCAATCTTCATATCTCGATCCTTCAATTGAAAATGGATTTGAAATAAAATCAAAGAGTTTAAACCAATAAAAGGGTTTGAATTATTGAATCAAAACATGTATCACAGAAGGAGAAACCCTAGAACCTGTTTAGGGTTCTAGCCTAACATATTAAAGATAAACATTGCAGGGAAAAATAAAGATTGCATTAAAAAGTAAAGGTTCAACAAAAAGTAAAGAGGAATTCTAAAGAAAACAGAAAATAAAGGTGTAAAAACTGTAAAGGGGAAAGAAGATAAAAACTAAAAGAAAGGGTTTCAAAACTAAAAGGGGCTAATAATTCTGAGCTATTGAAGAGTTTATATAGTAGTAGGGTTGAGGCCTTGGATGCATGTCTTCAAAAGGTATGATTTATTGCTTCCATATTGATGTATATCTTATTCCCCAAGTAATTCTCGCCCAAAATATGTGAAAATCTCGCCAAACAAGTCTGTCTCGGCCGAGATGGAGAATTCGGCCCGGTCGAGATGGCTTTGATTTCGGTCGAAACAGAGACGTTTTTGCCACTTTCGACCCTTCTGTGCAGTCTCACGGTTTTGGTCATAACTTTTGCATCCGAACTCCGATTGATCTGATTCTAGTTGCGTTGGAAAGTTAACTCAAAGATCTTTCAAATGACATGCTCCATTAGCTCAGATTCCATCGGTGGAAGAATTTGTGACTACTCCTTTGAACATCTGCTGCTTTTGGTACGGGTTCTCCATTGGATTTGGCCTAAAACCTGCGAAATCTTACCATGGCAAGCATAACACCCTCTAATATATACTCATGCTCAGTTTATTCAAGAAAACATACTAAAATGCATAAAAGAAAGGAAAAACAATGCGAAAAGAGAGTAGAAAAACGAGCTTATCAAACCCCCCAAACTTAAACACTTGATTGTCCTCAATCAACAAAAGAAAGAATCAAAAGTTCAAGCAGAAGAGTAGTGCAATGCCTCACAAGATTCATCACATTCAAACTCGTAAATCAACTAGACATCAGCACTTTTGAAAGAATCAGAAAATCTGTAAACTATGGAAGACTCACATGGGAAGTGTTTCGCTCATTCACTCAAGTGTTTAGGATAATTATGAGATCACACACAAGTCATGAAAATCAAGTTCTACCATAGGCTTGCAAATAATCTCAATCTCCACTGCAAATATGTGCACACAAGTCTAAGATCAGAAAGGACTTTATTCAAGGTTGTAATGTAGGCTTTTGTGAAGGGTAGGGAAATATCTGGCCAAGTGACTAAAATCAATTTCAGAGCTTCCTCTTCATCAATCTCAACTCACTATCTATTCATATCTACCCAACTCCTTATATTTTCAACACAAACCATGGCTCTTTTATTTCTTTTTCTCTCTTTTTTTTTCTTTTTCACACATATTCTTTTATGCTCTTAAACAATTTTGAATATTCATTTGAGCTTATAAGGATTAACAAACACATAAACACATTTTTTTCTTTTTTTTTTCTATATATATATATATATATATATATATTTTTTAGAGCCCAACCTTTTTTTTTGCTTTTATCCTTCTAATAATATCTTATCCTTCTCAAACAAATCCCAACCCACTCTCATAGACAAGAGTTGATTCCCCTATTAATTTCCAACTCATAGACAAAGAAAGAAAATATCATAGGCTCAAAAGGGCTGACTAGGGATAACATTTAATTAGGACAGTGTATGGGAAAATAGGCTAAACAAAGATGGCCTAAAATCACTTCCTAAACTTGTGCACACTAGCAGTCTTGAAAGAGAAACAGAGCAAGTTCTAGAGAAACTCGAAATTGCAGACACACTCACAATCGAATTTCAGGCTCAAAAACTCACACTTAGGACAATTTTTCTTCCAAAGTAAACATCAAATCATAATCTATCTCATGCCAACGCAAGTATCAAAACAAGTAATCCTGCGGTATTCACATTCATAGGCATACTCAACCACTATCACAATCAATGCAAACTAAAGTCAATCAATTCTCATCTCGCATCAAAGTCCTAGGGTTCAAACGTGCTCAAGTTCCCACAATCTCGATTCTTATTCAAAAATTTATTCATGCAGAAATTTAAATAAAGCAAATAAAAGATAGAAAGGAGTTTCAAAATCCTTAAATCTTCATCCCCCCCAAACTTATTCGAAAGTCAGAGAGAATAAGTTTGAAAGTTTGATTCAGAATTCGAAACTGTACCTCAATTGTTGGCCTCAGACACCAACTTTTTATCTCCTTCCTCTTCCTCATCAGCCGGCGTGGATTTGTGTCTGCTGGCACCTCATCTCGGCTGTGGCGATCATCATCTCGGCCGGGATGGAGCCTTCTTGTCGACCTCTGTCTCGATCGAAGTATCCCACGCCTCAGCTCTCTGTCTCGACCGTGGCAGCCTCTGCCTAGGCCGAGACAGACTTCGATTTTTTTTTTCAAAAGACCATAAAAGTGAAGTAACAGAATAACATAATATAATATGAAGTAAAATAAAGAAAACGAAAAACACAATGGGTTACCTCCCATTCAGTGCCTTATTTACCGTCATGGCTCGACTCAGCTCAGCTCACCAAGGCGGTCGAGTCCAGACTCGTCGACCCCTCGAATCAATCATGAAGACTTTCCGGTTTCTTATGATGGTGGTGTACTCGGAAGGAGGCAGCTTAATTGCCGATTTCACTGACTCGTTTCCTCGTTCCCACCGGATGGCTTCTTCTTCTTCCTCCGGTGTCTCGTCTCCTTCTTGCTCTTCTTCTTCTTCTTCTTCAGCAGTAGTGATCCGGTTGCACTCCCCTTTCCTCTTGTTCTTATCTATGCAGAAGGTTACAGACTCTTCATTCGCTCTCAGTGTGATCTCCCCCTTCTTGCAGTCGATCAAGACACCAGCTGTGTCGAGGAACTCTCTTCCCAAAATCATGGGGGTGTTGACATCTTCCTTCATCTCATGGACAACGAAATCTGCAGGAAAAATCAGATGACCAACTCTAATAAGTACATCCTCTACAATACCTTTTGGCTTGGGCACAGATCGGTCCGCCATCTACAGGGTTATCGTAGTGGCTCTCACCTCCCCTATCTCCAACTTCTTGTAGATGGACAAGGGCATCAGGTTGATGCTTGCCCCTGTATCGCACAAAACATTTTGGAACTCCTTTCCTCCAATCTCGATAGGTATCGAGAAACAGCCTGGATCCGATCTCTTGATGGGGATCTGCTTCTGCAACAGTAGACTGCACTCCTCATGTATCCTCACAGTCTCGTTCTCCATGAACTGCTTCTTCTCGCTCATCAGTCTTCTGAGGTACTTCATGTAACCCGGTATCTCCCTGAGAGATTCAACAAGAGGTATGTTAATGTTCACCTTTTTATGATTTTCAACAAAATTATTGAATTTAGAGTCCTCCCTTTTCTTTGCGAATCGCTGTGGGAAAGGCATTGGAGGCACCGAATCAGTTTTTCTTCCTTCCTTTTCCTTCTCTTTCTCGCCCTGCTTGGCCTTTTGTTTCGACCGAGATGCATCTATCTCGGTCGTCCTGCCTTGCTTCTGTCCCGGCCGTTCTTGGCTTGTCTCGGCCAGACTGGCTGGCTCTGTCTCGGCCGGGCTAGCTTCTGCCCCGGCAGTCCTACGTCCGTCTGTCTCGACCGGGATGGGGGTCATCTCGGCCGAGACAAAGATATTCTGCTCCTGATTCTCCACCTCTGTTTCACTTTCTCCTCCTTCCGGGTTGCTCGGGCCTTCATATCTCCTTCCAGATCGAAGCGAGATGGCATTTACTGGCTTTGCCTTTGCTGGATTTATCTCTGTTGTGCTCGGCAGTTGCCCCGGCTTATGCTGATTTCCCAAGGTAGCGGCAATCTGACTCAACTGGGTGTCCATCATCTGCAGTTGCTTTGTCATCAGTTGCATGTGATTGGCCATCCCTTTCACTTCATTCTCCTCCTTTCTTCCTCCTAGGATCGGCGCCCCTCTCTCTCTCTCCTTAGGGTTTCAACTGATTTTGAATCTTATGAGAGTGGCTTAGGTTTCAGAGAGTGAGAGGTCTATTTATAGACCTAGGGTTATAAAACCCTAGTGGGCTTCTGGGCTCAATTCAGCACACTTATTGAGCCAGACCTGGGACCTAATGCAAATAATAAAGTGGGCCTATAAATTAATTAATTCCCATGTCCACAACCCAGGACACAATTAATTAATTAATATTAATTCTTTTTCACCACAGAATTAATACTGACCTACCCCTTTATTACCACGTTATGAGAACGGGTTGCATTAATTGAGAATCCCCATATTTAAGGTTACCGGACATCCATTAATTAATCGGAGCCTTTGACAAGCTCTAACTACAATTAATTAATATCTTATAATTCCTGAGTAGTACCACTCAAACCTTATCACTCGTGCCTGAACTTAATCAGCCTGCAGGACTTTGGCACGATGAATGTTATTGAGCTCCTCAGGGAATGTCCCCATCCTATTACTCGGATATGGTTACCTAAGTTCAGTCTCAGGCGGTACTACACGAACTGCTGTTACCCAAGATGCGGATATACGAGCACGTTACTTAGGCTCTCCACCATGGCAAGTCAAAGTAACAGTCAACTCGTGCAAACCCCTGAACCTTCGTTAGGGTTTGGACTCAATCAATATAACGAGATCTTGTATTCGCTGATGTCGGACAGACGAATACATCTCACTGCGGTCCATGAATACGCCACCTCTGCGTACCAGCATGTCAAGTAACCAAGACAGACTACTTATTCCGACAATGCCGCAGCCATCCGGACAGACGTATCCTCATACGTTGTCTCGGCTGTGATCAGGTTTATGTCTCACTAGGTCAAGTGATCATACTGTCTTCTGCGATCTACAACACGCCGTATGATCGTCCCTATCGGTGAGACAAGAGGATACCATTGTTCACACTTGTAAGATTGTTAACAGATAGGAGAAATGAACCGTTGTATACTCATTTTAATAAATGCTTTCAGTATACAAAACCCATCAACTCTTATTTCCAATTTTCTAAAATCTTGATGAGAAGATTTGTGCGGTAATGTACGGTATTATCAAATTTCATTTAGGTATAAGAGTTGTGCGATATTTTGTTTTAATTTTAAATTGAATATAATTTATCGGAAAAAAGAGTAAAATAATCCTCCATCATTCAACGATAAAACATGCAAAATAAAATCCATTATCTTATTTAGTTCATGCTATAATAACAACAAATCATTTTATATTATCATTGTTCGTGTTTATACCATCTACAGAATTGGTTACGCGCTCAACAATTTGATCATTTACTCATTTCTCGTTTTCTTTTTCTAATTGAGATATAGACTTTCAATCATTTATGGATTTCCAGTATTGTGTTTATAAGAATTTTTTTATTTTTTTAGCAATGAGCTTTTGTTATTGACGTAAAATTGTTGTTTTTATAGAAGTCCTCTAAGAGACGAAAATGATTAGATTGTCGGGAGATGTGAGGACAACAAAAATATTGAATAATACTCCTCAGTCCGGTCAAATTGTCTCAATTTGACCGGACACGGTAACCAAGGTATATGAATGATAGTGGAATGAATATTTTATTGATGAATGTAAAAAAAATTACTCCCTCCGTCCCATTATATTAGGGACGGAGGAGTGTGCACAATAATCAATGTGCTAATGTGTAGAATAATTAATATTTTATTGATGAGTGGGAAAAATGTTGCCTTTTTAAGAAATGAGACTAATAAATGGGACGGACCGAAAAGGAATATGAGACTAATATAATGGGACGGAGGGAGTACTATTTTAGAAAAATGGACTAATATCACGGGACGGACAAAAAAATGAAAGATTGACTATTTATGTAAAACGAAGGGAGTAATTTATTTTTGTAAAGAGTCAATGTTAAAAAAAAATATTTATTTTTAGAAATAAGGGTAAATTTGTATACATAAAATAGAAGAGTTGTGGTAAGTAAAATTGTGGATGTGTTTGGAATTATCTTTTCATATACCTTAGTTTTCTGGATTTGGGTGGCGAATGGATGATAGCAGCAACCCTTTAGCTTGTTAAACAACCAAACGAAATCCATTATGTGAAAAGAAGTGCATAGCAGGAACATTCTCCAGCATCCTCAATTGCAGTTTCATTTCAGACATGAAAAGTGTTGGTTTTATGTTTCTAGAATTATGCTGGATGTATGTTGTAGCACGGGACTGGAGAGGAAAATATTTTGTGTTTTTGATTGATTCCACAATAATTTGATACATGAGTTACATGTATTTAAAGGATTACAACTCACTTAAATAATCACTAACCTTTATACTAAATGACTCATAATTTGATTGGGATAATGGGAATTGTACCAGCAATGTAGCAACATTGACCATATTAACAACACATTAATTTTTTCAACACTCCCCCTTAATGTGTTGTTAGATTCCAAGTGCAGCTCGGAGTTGCTGGAACCTCTCTCTTGGCAACGTTTTGGTAAGAATGTCGAAAATCTGGTACTCCGAACAAATGTACTCAATTTGTATTTCCCCTTCTTCAATTGCTTCTCAAATGAAATGATGCTTGAGAGCAATGTGGCGAGTTCGATTGTGATGGATTCGGTTTCTTTGTCATTGCTATAGCAGATTTATTGTCACAACATAGCTTGGTTCCTTCATTTTGTTTGTGACCAAGATCGGCTAAGATTCTTCGCAACCAAATAGCTTGAGATGTAGCTAGTGATGCTGAAACATACTCAGCCTCTGCTGATGATTGAGCAACACTTTGTTGTTTCTTTGACATCCATGAAAATATTTTTGATCCAAGTGTAAAGCAATATCCGGATGTACTCTTCATGTCATCTAGTAATCCACCAAAGTCACTATCGCAATATCCGACCAAGTTGACAACAATATTCTTCTTGTAGCATAGACCAAAATCCATTGTTCCTTGAAGATAGCGTAAGACACGCTTTGCTGCACCAAGGTGAATGCAACTCGGATGCTGCATAAATCTGGACAGCATACTCGCAACATACATTAAATTCGATCGTGTTGCTGTGAGATAGACTATATGATAGATCAGACTTCGATAAAGAGTGGCATCTACTTCTTCTCCTCCGTCTTCTTTCTTCAATTTCTCCCCCATAATCAATGGTTTAGAGACAGGATTGCATCCCAACATCTTGGATTTTTTCAATATTTTTTCAGCATAGTTCTTTTGGCAAATGAAGACTTCTTCTTCTTCTTGGTAAATCTCCATGCCCAGAAAATATCGAAGTAAACTCATATCACTCATCTCGTACTTTTGAGTCATACCTTTTCTTGAATTATTCGATCATCTTCTTGTTACTTCCAGTAAAAATCAAATCATCAACATAAAGGGTGATGATAAGAATGACATTACCTTGATTTTTAACATACAAGGTTGGTTCACTTTTACTTTTCTTGAACCCAGACCCCAGTCATGCTGAAGTATTTGTCAATCTCGTTGTACCAGGCACGTGGTGTTTGCTTCAGCCCATACAATGCCTTTTTTAGCTTGTACACTTTCTCTTATTTTCCTTCAATGTTGAAGCCTTCCGGTTGAGCAACATACACATCTTCTATCAGCACACCATTAAGGAAGGCTAATTTGACGTCGAGTTGATACAGTATCCATCCATTGGTGGCGGCAAGAGCAATGATGCGCACCATGTTCCTATTTCTTAGGAATTAACAGAAATAACAGTTTTATGGTCGGGAGTCATGGATTTGGCCCCCATATTATATGCTTTCCCTAAAAAATGATGAGAGGAAATCACTTTTTTCGTATAATGGAGTGATTAAGAACAGTTAAAAAAAAAGTCAGAAGAGGTCTAACACTTGCAACTAATTTATTTCAATAAGAATATAAACATCGCATTTCAGCCATTACTAACCAATTCTTTAGAGAATCAATATCTCAACAACAGTAGTACAGAAGCTACAACGTGAGAAATATAATGCACGTTAATATTGTTGGAAATTCGGGGATTTTAATATAAAAAATTCGAGTGAAATATCTAATATCACCGTAATTAAACATCACTAAATTAATCTATGTGACGAATAGATGATTATGACATATTTACTATCTCAAACCCGAATTTTGGTGAGTGAGAAATGAGCCCTTGAAGTGATACGGTTGGTAGGGATTATTAAATAAGGGCAGCAGCAATGGGGGGATCTTATTTTCATAAGATCCCCACCTCAGCAATTCTGATCCAACAAATAAGATCCCCACCTCAGCAATTCTGATCCATGTTGGAGGAGAGAGAGCGCTACAGTTTAGGGGGAGGGAGCTTAACTAAGACACCGGTTCTTGCAGGGAGGTGGGACCGCAGACACGCGCGCGTGCGCCACACGCGGCGTCTGATTGGCGCGTGCGTCACACGCGTCTGGACCGCGTGTGGTGCCGCTCCACCACTTTTTTTTTTTTGTTTTTTTCCTTTTTTTTATTTAATAATAATGCTATTTTTCTATTTTTTTAAATTGTGTACTTCCTTGTTTTTTTTAGTTTTTTTTCTTTCGTTTAATTTTTTTAATTTTAGATTTTAAATTGATTAAATGTTTTAATATTTTATTTTATTTTTTATTAATATATATATATATATATATTATATTTTAAAATTTTTAAATATTTTTTCCAACGGCTATATTTTTAACGGACACTTTTCTCTAACGGCTATATTTTAACGGACACTTTTCTCCAAAAGGTATATTTTAACGGACACTTATTTTCCTATAAATAACCTTCATCACACAACCATTCATCACACTACTCTTCATCAGAAAACAATAATTTTCATTCCACAACTCCTACAACTAACATGAGTGGATACGATCCCAACAACCCCTCTCAAAATTCCGAGCAAACTCCATACATTCCAACGTGGAATGCATGGCCAAATAATTCCGTCCAATTTACTCCCCCACCCGGGTTTTCCCAAAATATTCCAAACAATCCTATTCAATTTCCAACACCCCCAGGGTACCAACCACAACCTCCTTCTCAATTTTATTATCAACCCCAACATCCTTCGCAATTTCAACCCCAACACAGGTATCCTCCTCAAGTAGGGATGCCATCTGCTGCAGCTGCAAATATTCAAGAGCTCGATGAAGATACAAATGATGATTCCTTTGGGAGAAAATTGTGATGGTGTACAACGAAGGTCGGCCTGCAAACACACCAGTCAGAAATGCAGGGAGTGCGAAGTCACATTTCCACAAACTCTCAACAAACCAAAAAAGGTTTGCGGAATGCTACAATAGGTGTAAAAATATGTGGGGAAGCGGTAAAAGTGATGCTGATATTATAGAGATGGCGCAAACTGAATACCGTCAACACTATGGGGGGGAAGGCATACAATGATCTTGGTGTTTGGAGGATATTGAAGGAGCAACAAAAGTTTAAAGAGGTGGTATGTGATATCCCTTCATTCAAAAGAAACAAAAGCAATGAAGAATGAGCTTACACAACTTCCTCTAACAGTTCCGATGCTATGACGACCCGACCAATTGGCCAGAAAGCAGCAAAGAGAAAGGAGAAGGGAAAAGGAAAACTTCATGTGTTGAATTCGGCAACAGATGCCTTGAAGGATCACAATGAAGCTGCAGCAAATTATGTACGAGTGAAAGAGAAGTTGGCACAACAGAGGGATGCATTGATTCGTGCAAAGGAGTGGGATGTCTTTAGAAAAAGACACGTCCAATATGAGTGGTCAACAACTGATGATGCATCAGATTCGCTGCGCGAAGATCAAGAAAAAATGGGAAGCTGAAGGATATAATGTAGATTTCTGATGATGCATTATTTCCTGCTTTTATGTATTATCAATCTTTAATTTATATTCAGTGTTTGATGTATGTGTTAGGATTTCGCATGTATTTCTGGCTTATTTTTTCAGACTTCAATGTATTTTACAACTTTTATTGTAATGTATTGTGTTGTATTGTCATGTTTAAATGAATGGTACTTCAATTTGCAGGCTTTAAATGGTGGGTGGAAAATTAAAGAACTTTAAATATAAGGTGCAAATTAAATAACTTTAAATATATGGTGCAGAATTAAAGAACTTTAAATGTATGGTGCAGAAATAAAGAACAAGAAATGTACCCACTTTCTATTATATATATGGTGCTAAATATTATGAACAAGTGCACCAATTTGGCGGTTATGCTTGATTTAATAATTTCTTCTGATTTACGTGACAAGAGAACTCATCACAAACTTCAATCCGACCTTGTTCAACATATCTGGGCACAATTTGGCGGTTATGCTTGATTTAATAATTTCTTCTATCAATGTGTGTTAAAATATTGTTTAGTTTAAATTACAATGTGTGTTTTTTTTTTAACTATGTAATATTGTATTATGCATTAATGTGTGATCTTTTGTTGTATTATGTAATATTGTATTCTCTATTAATGTGTGATCTTTTTTTTATTATGTAATATTAAACTTTTTAATTGAATGTATGATTCAATTATTTCGAATTAATTAATTTTAACAAACAAAATTTATTATTTAAATTAATAATTTGTAATTTAATTAATTATTTATTTATCTATATTCAATATATATATATATATATATATATATATATATATGTATAATATGAATTAATGGTTATGACAAGTGGGACCCATGAATGTAAAAAGTAAAAAGTGGATGAATAAAAAAATGATAGTGGATGTTGACGTGGATATTTATAAAATATGAAATGATAATAATAAATGATGTGGCGCACACGTGGCGGGATCTTAACTGTTTATAAGATCCCACCATCGTGGGTGCTCTAAGAATTTATGTAATAAATGATATCATGCATGAATTTATTACACTAATTATGAAGTATATATAAACCATAAATTAAAATGTGTAATAACAAGGTGTATTGTGTATGTGGCACACAGTAGTGCTCTCGGGCGTCGGCGCCTGGAACCACCTCCCAGTTTGATTCTTGACAATTGATCTTTGGATCATTGGGTTTGGCTTGACTAGTTTGGAATATATCTATTTTTATCTTTAGGGACGAGTACTATCAAAACGAGCACTACATTGACATATTTATTTTGTGAGAAGACAAACTCCTTGACTCGACTTTATTTTTATTTATTTCTTATTTTAGTTACTTTTATTTTTATTTATTTCTTATTTTAGTTACTTTTATTACCTCCGTTTTTGCTGCATTATTTATTATTAAAAGTTGCAACATGTTGTTGTATTTTGCTGTGTTAATAACTGCTCTGAAGCTGCGATATACCAACATATATACTACTCCTTCCGTCCCAAACGAGTAGTCCCTTTTCTTTTCGGCACGGAGATTAAGAGTTGTGAGTGTAGTGGAATTAATATTTTATTGGTGAGTGTGAAAAAGTTTGCTATTTTAGGAAAATGGGACTAATTTATTGGACAAATAAAAATGGAAAATGGGACTACTTCAACGGGACGGAGGGAATAATAGTGATAAACATACATAGTTAAGATTGTTAAGCCTGAGAACAATAAATATGTTGACGGAAATTAGAACCCAAACAAAACCATGGTTTCTAACCGCAAACTCCAAACCCAAGCCATTGATATGTATAAAATCGAAGCTTATTCAAACTCAAAATGCTTCATTAACATATCACTTAATTTGAGTTGGATAGTGACATTTCAAAAATTAAACTGATACAAACACGAAAGAGTAAGGGAGAAACGCGTCTCCTTCACAATATTCCTTTTCCAATAGACCTAACCTAATATCCAGCACCAGAGCATTACAATTTCAGTTATTAAAAGCCAAAATTGAAGTTTAATGGTTTTAAATTTTGATTAAAACTCCCATCTTTCTCTAGAAATTCGACCTAACCGAAGGTGTTTGCCAACGTCATCGTTATTTAGGAAAACATTAATAACCGAACACTAAAAATCAGCAACTAAACATTATGGGGAGGGGAACTTAACACAAAACAAAACAAAACAAAACAGCGAAGAAAAGCCACAATAACTTCCTTAAAAGATGCCCAACACCCTTCCTGCGCTAACACTCGGGACCCCCTGCAATACCGGGTATCACTCCCATGCTCAACGGACCAACCACTATGCTGCTGTTCTTGCATCTTTACACGGCACGTCCATGGGCCACCACCTGGAGCTAGCAACCATTCGCAACACCATTGGCCACAATTTTCTGCTCCGGAATAGCAGGATCTTCTGATTTCGGAAGTGAGTTTTTCTTCGCATCACCATTAGCAACCACGGTTTCTTTGTCTACTTCTGGATCAGCATTCACATTTTCACTGCTATCTTTGTTCTTCTCTTCAGTTGTTTTGCCATCCCAAACTTGACTCTATAGACAACACAGGCAAGCTAACGTTAAAACTGTACCCAAGCAGAGTAAATGTGTAGCCAGCCCTAACTAGAGACAATGACGAATTCAGACCTGTTTATGGAAATGTTGTTGCTTGGCTTTCTTCTCCAGGATTTTTTTCTGTCGATCCTCGTAGAAATCAAAGTCATCCAAGATGCATTGCTTGCTCATATGATCCTTGAAGATTTTGAGCACCTCAAGACCCTGCTCCAGTTTAACCTGTAATATCATAAACATATAATGGAGTTGAAAGTTAGTCAATGAAACAAAATAATAGTAATAATATATTGAAGAATACATAACAAGTGAAAAGCCTCGAGTATACCTCTTGGGTGTCCCTACTGTTGGTTACAGGTTTGTTCTCATTATTCTCGAGAGTAATGTGCTTCAACAAACTATTCGGCACATCCTTCACAATATGCCACTTGACTGGAAAACAACCAACCCATTTGTCCTGCTGCCAGTATTCCACGTTCTTATTAAAGTCTACAGGGCCAGCCATCTCAGCAACGCCAACAAATTGACCACTGGTATTAACCTGAGCATCAAGGAACAAGAAAAATTAAGATTAACATTAAAATTAAAATTAAAGTAGCAAACAGTACTAAGCCCACTAATGCTTACTGAGAAGAAAAGGAAAACTGGGCAGTTTCCTGGTTTTTGTTGAGCACTCTGGTAAGCTGCATCCAGTTTTTTGTTACCATTTGGTGTGCTTGCCCAAATATTGTACTTGATGCTCTTATGGACATCATCCTCGCTGTACGATTTAATAACAAAAAATTTGGCATCAGGATAATTTTCAGGAAAGTCTGGTGTGTTGTATAGCTCGCGTTCAGGAATCACACTTGACTTCTCATTATCAGCTTTTTCAGTGGAGAGGATATTCTGCTCTTTGACAGCTAAAGGCACCGATGTAAACCCCTTCAAGTTCTTAGTGCTCTTGGTTCTTGGTCCCCTGTTTAATTCATCCAGACCATCCATGTTCTCATTGCCATAACCATAAAACCCATTACCTCTTCCCCTGGGCTTATACTTGCTGTCAACAGCAATCAAGCCACGTCCACCAGTTCGTGTGTCATAAACATTAGATCCATAGCCCACACCAGATCTATAGGCATTCCCGTACTGGCCATATAACTTGCTTGGATGCATTCGATTTATATATCCATTAGATGTGTTCATGGTGGGCATTGGCCTCGGATGGTTTAAGCCCTAAGCATGAATCATAACACAATTAGACAAACAGATCAAGGCACCAAAGTTGTGCATTTAGATATAATTTTCAGTTTCACAAGAAAAAAACAAACTTAGGAACAAAAAAAATGCCATACTAAAATTCAAGAATGTATATTTTCCACAAGAAAAACACAAAGCATCCAACATGCAGGACTACACAATTAGTGACGGCAAAGAATCAACTAGATGGGACAGATAAATACTTCATGTGCAGTAACCAACCATAGCCAACGGAAGTGATTATTAAATCATACCATTGTGTGGGTTCGGTAATTCTGATTCCTAGATGAAGGAGCACTATGTCCATTTCCAACCGCAGAAGTCATTGATGTAGTAGTTATTGGCCTTGGCTGTGCATCCGAAAAGTATGGAGTCTCCATCCAGGGAATTGGTGAGTGTAAACCATCAAAGGCAAATCTTGGATCTTGAAAACCAGATGCTAGAATTCCACCAGGCAACGCACCTCTTCCATAGGTACCATTAGCATTGTATGATGAAATTTGGTAAGTTGGTCTAGACATAACTGCACCATTATTTCCCTTTGTGGCAACACCATTAGATTTCGGTAAAGGTACTTGGTCAGTAGCCACGGAGGCAGCTATTTCACCTTTCCCAGTGGCAGCTGGTGAGGAGTTAGGACCACTTGTGGGTGGCAATGACTGATAATAAGGGGTCTGGTACTGATACTGCTGAGTCCCATACAGCTGGCCATCATGACCCAATGTCGGAATAGGAGAAGCAGCAGGTGAATATGGCCCATAAGGGGTATATCCGTAGCCATGGTGATACATAAGTGACCCATTGTCCCCATAAGCTCCCTGGAACCCCAATAAAAGAAATGTTAACAGGGTCAAAACAAATCGGAACAAATCAACTCATTTGAGCACTAAAGCATCTTCACCAAAACCGCCACCCAGTGCACAAAGAAAATAATTGAATGCGACTTCAAACATAAATGAACTTACTGGAGTTAGCTCCACTCCCTCTGGGTTCATGTATCTTGTATAATCTTCCCACTCATTGCCCTCAAAGCCTAATTGCAAATTGAAGGACCAATATCAGAATGGCGGATGCCAGCACAATAATAATAGGACAGTATAAAAAAAAGACCATAACATAAAGAGTCAAACGCCAAGTACCAAAATCATTCAAAATTAGAATATGCATACAACTTGAATTTTCAACATTTACAACGAACAGAGTTATCACCATAATAGTATGCAGATGGATAACCATTTGGAAGGTAGCACACAGTTGGATCCATATAATCTGGAAATGAAGGTGTGACAGATCGGTCCAATTGAATGCCATTAACAACGTTGGCAGAGTCAACTGATCGCTGCAGATGACATTAATAGCGTAATCAGGAAGATAGGAAATTTACACTTCTGCAGGGTAAGGTCCAAGATTGTGTAAGCATTTACATATAAATAACGCAAACCAAATAGAAACCTTTTTAGTGGCATCAGGAATCTCAATTGTCTTCGTTTGTGAGTCCAAAGACAATTTCTTTAATAAATCTGCAGCCTCTGTGGCAAATTCAAGTAAAGGAACACATCCAGATGCGCATAGGAACAAAGAAGAATTCTAACTAATTCCAATTCGAATAAGGCACTAAAAATCTCACTGAAACTAGAGGGAGAAAAAAAAAGTTATTGCCTTTAATGCAAGAACCAAGATCGATTACATACTTCTTATCAAGATAATATACTAACCACCATAGGAAAGGAAGCTTTTCAAGATATCCAGACGCTACCACACCAAGAAACCAAATATTAATACCAAGTGAATCTCTGAGAGAGACAACAAACACAAAATCTCGAGCAAGTAAGGAAGGCGCAGAATAAGCCAAAAATCAAGAAACCGAAAACTGCGATTCGAAAAGCTTAGATCCACAGAAGCGAAAAGACACGAGCTCAAACAGAAGCATCAGTCCATGCGGACAACAAATCTAATCAAATTAAAAAAGAATAAAAAAAATTATCAAACCAAAGAAACGAAAATATACAACCAAACGTCTAAAATAAAAAGGATACGATCTGCGGGAGGCGCAACGGCAGCCATGAGTAAGGGATAGATTATTATTGAAGTGAGAGAGCGAACGAACCCGACGGTGTGGGGAGGGAGGGAAAGCCGCCACAAAAGAGCGGGCGAGGCCAAAGTTTTTAAGGGTTTGGGTTCGGGTTTTGGGAAGAGAGAGAAAGAGGAGAAATTGAAAGGCGAGGCGAGTGATTCAAATAGTAACACCTCTTCTCTCTATTCAGTCCCTCTATTTTCCCTTATTTACGAATGTCCCCCTGTTACCTGTGTTTTAAATTTACACGTGGCGGGCAGATTATTGGGCAGATCTGCATAGATGGTGGATCCAGGAGAGTGAAAAGACAAGATTGTCCTTGTCTGAAGATATTATTTATTTTCAACGGGGCGACTTTGCAGTTTACTCTACTAAGTGGACTCTTTCGATGATGTTCTAGACTTTAATCAGAGATTGAGCCATAATGAGTCGTTCACACACCTAAGTAATAAATAGCATTATAATAATATAGTTAATAAACGACTTCCGACGACGACAAATCTTAATTTGATAAAAAAGAAATTTGTTAAATGTTATAGATATTATAGAGGAAAATTCAAAATACTCATTTAGCATAATATACATATCAAAAATATCCACTTTTTATAATACATATCAAAAATATTCAAAGTACACTTTTCAGACATGTCAGTCTACTTTTTCAAACAACAATGAATTTTGATTAAATGTTAATTCGTTATATGATTTAATATAGTAGAAAATAATATCTGATGTGAAAAAAAAAAGTGAAATAGAAAGTATTTGGAATAATACATTTTTGGAAAAAAAAAATTAAATAGCGGATCAGACCCGGATCAGACCAGGATCTGACCCGGATCAGACCTCTTTCGGGTCGGGTCGGTTTCGATTATACTGAAACCGACTGGAATCAGATCAGACCCGAACCCACTAAGGATCCGCGTGTTTACCCGAAACTGACCAGGGTCGGTATCGAGTCGGTATTGTCGATACCGACCCGATACCGACTCGGTCATAGATCTAAAAAAAATGATTTGACCACGCGAAAACCCCTATTTTTCCCCATTTGCTCACAAAATCTGGTATGTTCCCCTTCAAACTCACGAAGGCGACTGCCCCCATCCATTCAAACCACCGATTCCAATTTTAACAAAACACATGGCCGACGAACAAGTAAGTTCCTAATCCCACTCCTCCAAATTATCTTTCGAATCTGTCGGTTAAAATTCGAAAATAAGAATATGAAAATTTTATTGAAATTTTATAAATTTGAATGAATGTATGCATAGAATGGAATGGGTGTACTATGTTAAATTTGAATTATTTACATGTTTGGAATCAATAATGCCGAATATTTGATTTAATTTGTTGAATTGTTTGGTTGAAATTGTTGAATTATTTAAATGGACTTGTGTGTGTAATTCGATTGAATTATTTGGAATTTTGTTGAATTTGTTGGTCGAATGAAATTTGGGAATTCTTTAATAATTGTTGATTTAATTCGAATGAAATTTGGTGGAATTTGTTGAATTAATTTTTGTTGTAATTGTTTTGAATTATGCATTTGGTTGAATTTGTTGAATTATGCATATTGTTGAATTAAATTACATGTTAAATTGGCGAATCTTTCATAATTGTTGCATTTTGTGTTTGATTTTTGCAGCCACAGAGGATTAGGCCCTCTTTTCGTGGTCTAATTACTAAAGTGAACTTATACACTAAAGTGACCACTTTAGAGACTATTAATGATACATTATATTCGATATGGGGTGATAGGTCGCTTAATCAATTTATTAATGGGTCGTTCGGTAATTTATTAATTTGGAAAAAAAAATGGTCCTAGTGCATCACAACCATTAATAGAGCTATTAGGCTTTCAAATTACTAGTGAATCCCCTAATGCTTTATGGTTTTTTATTAATGAGCAGATTATAGAATTTGGAGTGCCCGAATTTGCATTAGTTACAGGATTTGTTTTTGATTCTAGTGCTTTTAATCCCTGTGCCGATCATGATCCTTCTAGCACTTCGGTTTTTCGTACAGTTTGTGGGGGTAAGAATCTTAGCGCTAGAGAAATATTGATGATTTTTAGGGATAAAAAAATAGAACGCACTAATCATGGTTTGTACTTGAGGGTGGCCAATATATTAGCAGCTTGGAATTTTGCTTTAGGACTTTCCGAAAAAAGAAAGATTGAGAGTTGGATATATGTTCTGGTTGAGGATTTGGGTAGGTGGGGTTCATTTCCATGGGGGGCATATGCTTTTCAGTGTTTATGTTATTATTTGGACCTTGCCCCTACCACAGCAGATCGAATCAGTGGTGCGAGCTTTATTTTAGGCGGACCCATTTGGGCATTACAGGTATAATTTAATTTTGTTAATTAAGTAATAATTCTTACACCTACAAGAGTGAAATATTTTATGTTATTTTTTGTAGGTGTGGGCCTATGAGGCCATTCCTAAGTTGGGTCGTGACTGCGCTATTCTGCGAAGGCCTGATGCACTCCCTCGATTTATGAAATAGGAGTTTTCGAGGCCGGATACGATTGATTGGGGGCAATTCTTTGTTCAAGATGAGGTATGTAATTTGTTGGCTATCTAGATTAACCATTAATATTTTTCTAATTGTAAGTACTTTAATTCACAGCTTGAAGTGAGTTCTAATTTGGAGGCTTCTCCTGCCGAGAAGGTGATGTTATATTTTACTTCTGCGGAGATGGACAATCCGATTGGGGTACAGTTCCGACTCCCAAAAAATCCAGTACTGGGTGCAAGACGGGGTGTAGGACGGGGTGCGGGTCGCGGTGCAGAAGAGGGTGCTGGACGGGGTTCAGGTGCAGGACGGGTTGGGAGAGGAGCTGGTGGGGAGTTAGAGGGAGGATCACCGTCGGAGACCGCTACACCGTCACGTAGACGCACTCGGGCGAGACATCATGCACATTCTTCCAGTGGGGATTCCCGGGATACTAGGAGACATCATTCATATGGGAGTATATTGGATAGTATCCGGACCGTTATTCATGAGGCACTGACAGAGAGGGTGATCCCCCTAGTTACAGACTTATTCCGTGCATCTAGATGCCGTCATTGCACAGATGTAGATGATGCAACCTTCAGAGAGGTCTTGGCTCGTGATAGGAGTCGTGATTGGAGTCGTAGGACTGGAGGAGACGGAGGGGATGAGACCACTAGGAGGACGACGAGTGTACCTGGTGGTGAGACCACTAGGAGGCCGGAGGAGGCGGAGAGGAGGGGGATGATTGTATCTGGTGGTGAGACCAGTAGGAGGCCGGAGGAGACGGAGAGGAGGAGGATGAGTGTATCTGGTGGTGAGACCAGTAGGAGGGCGGAAGAGGCGGAGAGGAGGAGGATGAGTGTATCTGGTGGTGAGACCAGACAGAGGCTGGAGGAGATGGAGGGGCAGAGGAGGGTTACGAATATTGACAGGGGTAAGAGACTTGTAATCCCTGATGATGACTGTCAGAGTGTATCTGGTGGACGAGATCAGGTACCCCTAGTTTTCTCAGACAGTTCTGATACTGACGTTGCTACCTCGCACCCACGGGGTCCTGGAGAGACCAATTGCCAGCCGAGTAGGACGACTGATCATTTTTTATCCTTATTAGCATATGATATTGCAGATCTGGTAAGTATTATTATTTAATTTCATTTATGTATTTCTTTACTTATCTTATTTATGTTGTCAATTTTTCTTATGCAGTCGAATGATGGACGACCATGGGGGATTGGGATAGATGTGCATTTGAATTATAATGAGTGGAGAGATGGTGATACCGAGGCAGTCAGAACCCATCTATGGGGACCGTGGCAATTCCCGCAGAGTTATTTTAGCTTTTTGGAGAATCTGACCAATGAGTTGGGCCCAGATATTCTAGAGGCGTATATTCCAGTCCTGCAGAGGAGGTACTATATGACTGCACAGACGACTGTTCGGGTTATCCTACAAAAATTCTTTGTAAGTAAAGTATTCAACCACGAATTATTTTATATATTATTTAGTAATATATATTTAATACAGATGTTCTATATTGTTTCAGGGTTTGATGAGGCATCATTATCGTGGGGATAGATCACCTCGCCTGGAGCCAGATGACCTCTTGGATTTCGGTAAAGGCAAAGAGACTCCAGTGTCAAGAGATTGGAAAGGTGCAGATACGGTAAGTACTTTAATATATTACAATTTAATGCAAAAGAATATTATTTTCTATGGTTAACACTTGTTTATGAATTTTCTCTTTTGTAGATTGTGTTACTAGTATTCCTGCTTACTCACTGGGTTGCTGTCAAATTCAGTATTCGAAATCATACGGTGCACATATATGATGCTTATTTGGCGGATATAAGTCTTCAAGAGCGTACCAGATTGGGCAAAGAACTGGCAAAGATGACAAATAAGATGAAGCATTATCTGAGAGCCATAAACTTTTGGCAAGAAAACACTCTCAGGCTTACTATTCGCCCTGCCGCCCCGCCAGAGATGCGATGGACATCACTTTTCAACGGGACAATGCCGAAGCAAAGCGCAACTTATGCGCTAGCACATATTGAAATGCTATTGTTTCGTCGTCTGACACGAGCGTGGATGGAGAGCGATGCGGGCACCTACCTTTATCGTACTTTTATAGCATTAGGGTTATTTGAGTGTAGTTCTGATGTTCAGTAGTTAACATTTTTATTTGTGTAAAATCTTTTACTTTATGATTATGCAAACATATATTTATTGAAATGATCAAATAAGCATACAACTGAAAACCAAACATTATAATTTACTGATTGTCCGGGACCCTATCAGGACAACTTCGTTTCGTATGACCATCTGATCTACAAATACTACAATGTTTAGGGGCGCGATGTCTGCTGGTAGAAGATTGGGAATGCTCTGCACCTGAAGGACGTCGATTGTTCCTTGGCCGACCTGCTTGACGTGTTATTATTGGCGGCAAAACAACTAGTGATGCTGCTTCAGATGAAACATCCCATTCATCTTGAGGGGGGAGAGGATTAACAACCACACCATATATCTCACTCCAAGTCTCGGTCTTGTAGTAGGGATAAATGTAGTCATACAGATTCAATCCATATGCCCTATAAAACAAAATTAGAATCTATTGGAGGTTATAAATGAAAAATAAATAATGAGTATACTTCATACCGAATTGCAGCCAAAGCATGAACGCACGGCATCAGATCGAGTTGAAACTCACGACAGTCACAAAAATTAGATTGTACATCCACATTCCAAGACCGAGTGCCGTCATTGACCTTGAAGGCATGTTGCAATGTACGAACCACGTTGTATGAGCGTGCTTTCTCCACCAAAGGTTCCATCTTCGCTACAGCCTCCTCTGTCAAGTCATCAGTCTAATTAGCAGCTTTGGCACGTCGTTGGTCGAACCAAGTCTCGACAATACTTCTATATGCTTCTAACAGCGAGCAGATTAGCAATCGACGAGCATCCAGCAGTCTTGCATTGAAGACCTCGGCCGCATTTGAGGTCAAGAAACTATACCGGCGGACAGGACACTTCGATTTAGCCCACTTTTTAGGTCCAACATCCATTAACTTGTCGTATGCTGCCGGATTTAAAACTTTCATTTGATCCATAGTCTGCTTAAATATAGTCGACCGATACGCATACGCAGCACGATGGTACAACGGGACAATGTTCGGACGGAAGCTGGTTAATTTATTCTGTAAATGATAAAAACAAAGACCGTGTGCGGTACCTGGATACACTGCGCTCATAGCATTCGAAATGCTAATGTGTTGGTCAGATACGATCAATAATTGATCGTTGCAGCCAAAAGCCATCCGGAGTCGAGTCATAAACCAAATCCAAGATTCGTCATTCTCTATCGGGCCAACACCGATGGCAAGTGGGAAGACCTGTTCATTACCATCTTTGGTAACAACAACAAATAAAACTCCTTTGTTTCTTCCCTTCAAATGAGTAGCATCGACAACAATAACCTGTCTCAGGGAAGACTCGAAAGCAGTTCGACAAACACCCAGTGCCACAAACAAGTGGCGAAAACGTCCATCCGGACCAATATCAAGATCTGTCAGCGTCCCTGCATTATACTGAACAAGTACCTCGAGGTACCTCGGCAGCATCTTGAAATAATCTTCGACACCACCATACAACATCGAGAGGGCTGCATTCCGTGCTTATAACGAACCATAAGTCGTACGGATGCCAAAACTTGTTTGCAGCTCGGCCATAATCTCACGCGGTTTGATGAGTGACCCTTGCCGATGCATCTTCCTTGCAAAATAAGCAGCCACAGCTTTTGAACGAACATTACGTGCACCAACTCCAGCAAGATTCATCCTACAACTATGAATAGGTTTGAACTTGTGTACAATCCAACAGTGAGCTTTGCACGTAGCACGTATAAGAAACGAACAACTCTCATCTCGTTTGCACTTGTACTCAACTCGAGTACTATCAGACCGAGCAACTTTAAATTTTTGTCTCTGCTCCATATGCCAGAGACCAACAGCAACAAGCAGATCATCTCTGCTCCAAAATATGGCACCCTCCGTCAACTCCTGGTCGAGTATGGCTGCGACGTCTTGCAGGACGGGTGAATCAGAAGTATCCAATGGAATGATTGGAAGTAACCAATTATTCAATTGAACTTCCAGACCTTCAAGTAGAGGATGAGTCGGCAAAAGATTTGAAACAAAAGCATTCATACCACCAACAGATTGCACCCAAGCAGAAAATTCAGCCACCGTACAATGCATTAAAGATTGGTTGAAATCCTCATCCTCTGACTCAGATGAGTCTTCAGCCTCCTCCTCATTATCGTCATCATCAGACTCCAATAAACCACCACCCTCGTTTAAGTCGGGAATATGTGAACTCCCGCATGCACCACCACCACCTTCGTACGGTTGATCAAAGTACATAGAAGAATCGAACATTTGAAGGTCCTCCGAACATGGACTGAAAGTAGCATTCGGCGGTGGACTAAAGGAAGATATGAACGGTCGGTACGGGGATGGCTCCCACTGAGAACTCCCAACACCAATGTTGATTACATTGTTGAAAACAACATAAACGTTGGGCTCTGAAAAAACAGTGCAAAGCCGCTGCAGATCAAGATCGGTCGCCAACAACGATCTTACATTTCTTCCACTACGACTATGGGCTGTATAATAGAGATTATACTGAAGTTGAATATTTTTGAAATCCAGAAGCGACTGGATGCTATTTCTTAGATACTGTATGGAAAGATTGGTCATTGGGATATAAACCAACCTTTCCTCTCCACCCAAGTAGTTGGATGAATCATCAAATTGCCCATTGTAATGAACAAATATAGTGCACCAATTATCCATTTCAAATCAAGGGAAATGAGAAAATTAATTGAATCTGTAGAGGAAGGAGAGAATAACGAAGGAAGATATAGTGAATGTGTATGCTTCGTCTTTTGCAAATGAATTGGATTTTATAGACAAACCAATCTGAATTATTTTCATGAATTGA